>JBBPBX010057623.1:11499-22368 GCA_038048925.1 Garcialebias charrua
ATATTAAATTATTCAAACAAAAGGATATCTAAATATCAGTTATGAAAAGGGACAAATACTAATGATCCAACACTATAGAGCATTACATCAGAGAAGCACAAATCAAAGTGCAGTTGCTGTATTTTCTGATATAGAGAAGGCATACAATATGTGGGTAGAATGATTAAATGATGTCGAATGGGAACTAATGGAAAAAAATGTTTAACTGTGTTCAAAACTTTCTTTAGAAAAGAACTGAAGTGAGAATTGTGCAAGAAGAAAATTTACAGTAGAAAAATGGAACACCACAAGGAAGCATTTTCAAAGTCAAAGTCAAAGTCAACTTTATTGTCAAAACTGCAATATGTACAGGACATACACAGGATTGAAATTGCATTTCTCTCTGTCCCTCGGTGCAACAGTAAACATTTAAACACTAAAACACTAAAACATTTAATAAACATAAGCATAAAATGAAATAATAAAAGTGTAATACTGTCCTGAGTTTTTGCATAGTAGTTTTTGCATAGTAGTAGTATGAAAGTATGAAAAGTTACACCAACACTAAAACACTAAACATTTAATAAACATAAGCATAAAATGAAATAACAAAAGTGTAATACTGTCCTGAGTTTTTTGCATAGTAGTATAAAAGTGTAAAAAGTATATCTATAAAATAAAATGAAAGTTCTGGCATTGACATTTGTAATAGAGTGACAAAGCAGCATATGAAGTTTATGTACACAGTATATGTATGAGGTAGTTGATATTGGTATAGAGGTAAAGTGGCATATGCAATAAGGCTAGTAAAAAAATATATATATCAGCAGTAGTGTAGATATAAAAAGTAGTGTAAATGTAAACAGTAGTAATAAATGTAAACAGTAGTATTGAATGAAAACAGTAGTAATAAATGTAAACAAATGAAATAAATGAATGTTCAGTCCGTTATTGTTTTCAACAATGAGAATGAAATATTCACCGTTTGCGGACGATGGAGCCATATGGAAAAGAGGTAGAAATACAGAATTCGTAAAGTACAGGCTGCGATAGTTAATAGAAAAATGGGCATTTCAGCTGAGATTTAAGTTGACAGTAAGAAAAAAGTTATGGTGTTTACGCAGAAAAATAGATAAAAACAAGGAGAAATTAAATTATACAATCCAGAATTAGAACAAGTAAAAAGTACAGTTTAGGATTATGGTTTGATGAAATAAACAGAAAATTATAGATAGAAAATATTAAACATGAGATGTTTGGCTGGCAGTGATGGGGGAGCAGATAGGAGCTTCAACACAAATATACACTGGATTTATCAGGTCAAATATTGATTATGGAAGCATTTTTTATGGTTCAGCAACGAAGACTCATCTGGAAAAACTAGACATTTCAACATCAGACCAAGTACCAACATAATACCAACATTAGACCAAGATGCCGGTTCGTGAACAACGTGAGGCTCTCTCCAGAACATGTTATTTAGCGATTTTCTACCTACTTTTCACTGGACTATTCATCAAGAATTGCTTGGCATTGCTGTTCTACAGCAGACAGGAGCTTCTGGACATTTGGACTCAAAACTCTGATAGTTTTGTCGCAGATCTCCGACTCATCCCAGAGATCTACAGAACACTGGAGGCTGTTTACTCTTCCCGGCCGGGCGGAAGTACATGCAGACGGCGCCGAGAACATAAACAAAGGTGGGGTAGGTGCAGAGGACTATGGGCTAAGCTAAAACTTAGAACACACCGGCTGCCCTTGCCCAGCATTTTCCTCGCCAATGTCCATTCTCTGGCACAAAAAAATTGATGAAATACGGCTCTCCATCACCAACAACAGGCAGATTATGGACTCAAACATCATGATTTTCACTGAAACATGGTTAAAAAACAGCTGCCTGGACAATGCAATTGAGTTAGTAGGATGCCACATACACTGAGCTGGCAGAATAGCTGAGGACTCTGGCAAAACCAGAGGTGGAGGTTTGTGCATTTATATTAACAAAGCTTGGTGCACAGACTCTGCTCCACCTAATGTGGTTTATAATGGTCAAATGCAGACCTTATCTCCCCAAATAACCCACTTCCATCATACTCACTATAGTGTACAATACATCCCCCTGGAAGCTAATGCTAAGCTGGCTATGAAAGAACTTTATGCAGCCATTACCAAACACCAGACCAAACACCCTGAGGCTGCTTTTATTGTTGCTGGTGACTTTAACCACTCCAACTTGAAGACAGTCCTCCCCAGATTCCACCAACATGTCTCCTGTCACACCAGAGGGGAAAAGACTTTGGACCATGTTTACTCCAACCTGGCTAGACCATACAAAGCAACACCCCTCCCCTACATTGGACAATCAGACCATCTCGCCCCCTTCCTCACACATTGGTACTCATCACTCAGCCAACGTGTGAAACCCACTGTGAGGACAATGTGTGGGCAGAGGGGACAGACGCTGTGCTCCAGGACCGGTTTAAAAACACTGATTGGAATATGTTCACTCACACAGACTTGGAACAATATGCCTCATCTGTACTGGACCACACCTCCACCACTATAGACAGTGTCACCACCCAGAAACTGATCACCATGTACCCCAACCAGAAGCCTTGGATGAATCGGGATGTCCGTCTCCTGCTGAAGGCCCGCAACGTTGCCTTCAGGTCAGGGGATGCACAGGCCTACAGTACAGCCAGGGCTGAGTTGAAGAGGGGCATCTAAAAGGCCACCACTACAAGGGGAAGATAGAAGAACACTTCAACTCCAACCCCCAACGTCTGTGGCAAGGACTCCAGATCATTACAGATTACAGGGCCATCAACCCCTCCCCCGTCTCCTCTAATATCTCCTTCCTCAACGAGCTCAACAATTTCTATGCTCGTTTTGAGAGAGGGAACCCAACAACTGCAACCAAGACAGATGCGTCTCCAGACCACCAACCACTGACTCTTTTCTCCACCGATGTAGGAGCAGCGCTGAGCAGGATTAAAGTCCACAAGGTTGCGTGTCCTGATGGCATCCCTGGATGTGTTCTTAGAGCATGTTCTGGGGAGCTAGCAGGAGTCCTGATGGACATATTCAACCTGTCCTTGGCTCGTGCTGTGGTAACGACCTGCTTCAAAATCATCTCCATCGTCCCGATACCAAAAAAACTCCAAACCATCAAGACTCAACGACTACCGTCCGGTAGCCCTCGCCTCCATCATCACAAAGTGTTTTGAGCAGCTGGTTCTAGCACTCCTCAAATCATGTCTCCCCCCCAACCCTGGACCCACACCAATTTGCATACCACCAGAACAGGAGCACAGAGGATGCAGTCTCCATAGCGCTGCACTTTATCCTCTTACACTTTAGTTCAGTATTCAACACAGGCATCCCCTTAGCCTGGTTGAAACCAGACCCTGTCCTTCACTTCGCTTCAGACAATGGTCTGGGACCGCTCCATTGAAAAACGTTTCTTGCTGGAGGCGTTGGCCTCTGCTTAGGAACAACACCATTGGATATTTTGAACAGGGAAAAGCATTCTGCTCCCTCCCCTCAGAGCCACCCCCCGTGCTCTGGTGAACTTGACTGACAACTGCTCCGCCCCCTGCTCCAGGAGTCCTGCAGCTTTTTTCTCGCTGCGCAAATTCAGTGTTTATATGTTATAAAACGTTTTAATAAAATAAAATAAAACCATGGATCGCTGTTCCAGCTCACCAAAATACCAGAAAATCTGATGGACTCCGGCAGCAACGTAAAACCCGAGTTTAATTCTCGTGACAACCATTTCCTTGTTCATTTTACTCAGCCGGAGGGTAGAGGAGAAGGAGGACGAGGGAGCGATTACTTGACTTTTTGGGGAAAAAAAACAAAAGAAAACTCCAGATAAGGGATTAAGAAGGGGAAATTAATAAATTTGTGTCACATATAAAACAGTCCTGCATCGCTTTGCATCGCTTTGAATGAGAACATGCCGCTACTCGCTGACTGAGCGCTGGCAGAGCCCTTTTATAGGGCTCTGCGCGCTGGGACAGGTGGGGGCGTGGGTTAGGGTCCAAAACTCCGCCCCTTCTGTTCTCTGATTGGTCCGGTCAAAAATCGGCCGGAGAAATCGTTGTTAATGGGAGGAATCCCAGACTGTGCAGTGAAGGGAAATGAGAATTGAGCGGAGCTGTGCAGGAATAGCGAGGGCCAGGCTAGCATCCCCTCAAAACTCCTTACAAAACTCAGACTTCGGCATCAGTTCCCTCATGTGCAACTGGTTACTGGACTTTCTGATCAACCAACCCAAACATGTCCAGCTGGATAACCACTGCTCATCTACCATCACTATAAACACTGGTGTACCACAAGGCTGTGGGATGAGCCTTTTCCTCTACTCCCTTTTCACCCATGACTGCAAACCTGTTGATGGTTCCAATACCATCATTAAGTTTGCAGATGACACCACGGTGATTGGCCTCAGAGACAATGCAACCGCTTACAGCAGGCCCGAGCAGGGGTGTCAAAGTGAAATACACCGAGGGCCAAAATAACAAATTTGCTAAAAGCCAAGGGCCGAACTGGTTCAATATTATAAAGGGGTAATCATTCTTTCTGCACTGTTTTCATTCAAGGTTTTATTATGAATTTGTTTAGGATCTTTTAATGAATTAAATAAAATAGCTTTAAATCTGCAAAGTTCTTGGCATAAATCACATACATGTTCTTGCTTTTAGTATTTTACATTTATAATGTGGCCATTCCATTTTTATACAGTTGTGATTTTTAATTGCCGGTAATATGCATTTGTGATCGTTACTGTTGGCTGCAAGTATCAAATCTGCAAAATTCTTCCTTTTTGGTCATTAATTAACAAGCAAGATGGCCGCGCTCAGACCAGCCGCAGCTTCACGAGCTCCCGGTTCATCCCTAGTTTCTAGTAATTTTAATAGTGTTTTTGTACCTGACTCTGCGCGTTTTTTTCGGGTGAATTACAGCCGAACTGAACTGTTAAGAATCGGAGCGGATTTACCACAGGGCACAGCTGAAATCAGCAACGAACTCAAATCAGAGCTCGGAAGATTGGAGCTGTTAAGATCATCTTTCTGGAAGCAGATGCGCTCCAGGGGAAAGAAAAGGAAGCGTTGCTCCCGAGGAAAGAAGCGGGGCTGCCGAGCAGGAATTATGACGAGACTGCGGGCAGACGCTAAAACCGGGAGACCCCCGATGCCGGCTCTTTTTCTGTCTAACGTCCGCTCGCTGGACAACAAAATGGATCTACTTCGTTTGAGAGTGACCACGTCGGAGGAGATGAGGAGGTGCTCTGTGCTCTGCCTCACGGAAACGTGGATCTCTGAGGATACACCGGACTCTGTTTATGAGCTGGATAATAGACTCTTTTTCAGAACGGACCGGTGCACCGAGACTACGGGGAAAACACGAGGCGGTGGTGTTTGTATTTACGTGAACAAAGATTGGTGCACGAACTGTTCTGTGATCAAAAGAATTTGTTCAGCTGCCGTGGAGTTGATCACAGTAAGATGTCGGCCGCATTATCTCCCCCGCGACCATTCTGTGATTCTAATCTCCGCTATTTACATAGCCCCTGATGCTAATGCTAATGACGCCCAGGGAGAAATTCATGACTTACTCACCTCGCTGCAGTGTAAATATCCTGAGGGGCTCTTCATTGTTTGTGGTGACATGAATCACGTGGACCTTCAAGTCTCCCTCCCAGCCTTCAGTCAGCACGTTTTCACAGCAACAAGAGGAAATAAAACGCTTGACCAAGTCTACACTAATGTAAAGGGGGCGTACACGGCGAAGACACGCCCACCGCTCGGAGCTTCCGATCACTGCTCTTTGATCCTGGCCCCAAGACAGCTCCCCCCACTCAGGCGCTCCAAGCCGGAACAAAGAGAGATAAGAGTTTGGCTTCAAGGCAGCACCTCCATGCTGAGAGACTGTTTTGAGAATACAAACTGGTCTGTTTTCAGGGAGGCAGCTACTGATGGGAGCTCAGTGGACCTGGAACTCTATGCTTCCTCAGTCCTGGGTTACATCAGTACATGCTCTGAAAATGTATCCATAAAAAAATATGTTAAATCTTACCCGAACCGAAAACCCTGGCTAAATAAAGAAGTCCGCGCCTTGCTAGCAGCCAGGGACACTGCATTCAAGTCCGGAGATAAAGAGGAGCTGAGAAAGAGCAGGAAAGAACTGGTGGATGGCATTAAGAAGGCCAAGGCCACGTATGCACAGAGGATCGAGGGACAGTTCACCTCACAAGACCCACGGAGCATGTGGAAGGGTATTAAATGCATAACAGATTACAAAGGCAAGAACAAACAATGTCCCAAGGACCCATCTCTGCCTGATGCCCTCAATAAGTTTTATGCACGTTTTGATGATCCAAACAGACCAGCTAGCACCAGACTCACCTCATCACCAGATGAAGAGCATCTCAGAGTGACCGCAGCAGAAGTGAGAGGCAGTCTCAGGAAGATTAATCCTCATAAAGCAACCGGACCAGACAACATCCCAGGGAAAGTTCTGAAGGAATGTGCGGACCAGCTCTGTGAGGTGCTGGCTGACATCTTCACCACCTCACTTGCACTGGAGTCAGTTCCCACCTGCCTGAAGACCGCGACCATCATCCCAGTCCCAAAGAGCTCCACAGTGACTGGTCTGAATGACTATAGACCAGTGGCCCTCACCCCGATAGTCGCTAAATGTTTTGAGAAACTGGTCATGTCCCACATCAAGACAACCGTCAACATCAACGAGGACCCTCATCAATATGCATACCGTGAGAACCGATCAACAGAGGACGCCATCTCTTCCGTGGTCCACACTGCTCTCACCCACCTGGATCAGAAGGACTCATACGTGCGTCTGCTCTTTGTGGACTTCACATCTGCCTTCAACACCATGATCCCCCAAACTCTGATAGACAAACTATCTACACTTGGACTAAGCCCCTCCATTTGTAACTGGGTACTAGACTTCTTAACAGACAGACCACAGTCCGTGAAGATTCACAACTTCTCCTCCTCCACCATAACCCTCAGCACTGGCTCTCCTCAAGGATGTGTGCTGAGCCCCCTTCTGTTCACTCTGCTCACATATGATTGTACAGCCACACATCCAGGCTGTCATATTGTTAAGTTTGCAGATGATACAGCGGTGGTGGGATGCATCACAAACAATGATGAGTCCAGCTACAGACAGGAGGTGGAACACCTGGAGAGCTGGTGCAAAGAGAATAATCTTCACATGAATGTGAAGAAGACAAAGGAGATGATTGTGGACTTCAGAAGGAATAAACACACCCACGCCCCACTGAAAATAGGTGGATCTGCAGTGGAAGTGGTCTCCAGCTACAAATACTTGGGTGTACACTTGAATGATAACCTCAGCTGGACCAACAACACCACCAGCCTGATCAAGAAAGGTCATCAGAGACTCTACTTCCTCAGACGACTGAGACGTGCTGGTCTGAGCAGCCCAGTTCTCACCTCGTTCTACAGGTGTGCAGTGGAAAGCGTCCTGTGCTCCAGCATCAACGTGTGGCATGGAGGCTGCACAGTTGCAGAGAGGAAAGCTCTACAGAGAGTGGTGAAGGCTGCACAGAAGTCTGTCGGAGTCAGTCTCCCCACCATCACAGACATTTACACCTCCAGATGCAGGAAAAGAGCCACCTGCATCATGAAAGACCTCACTCACCCAGCACACTCACTCTTTGCCCCACTCCCCTCAGGACGGAGGTTGAGGAGCATCAAATGTAGAACCACTAGACTGAGGAACAGCTTCTACCCTGAGGCTGTTACTCATGAATGAATAAAAATAAATATACACTGCAAAATATCACATCATGCTGATGCTGATCTGTTTTCTTGTTGCTGTGTTCATCTGCTCATACAGACTCATGTTCGTGATGCTGTTGATGTTTTTCCACTATATTAGGGCTTAGTGTATTACTAGTTGATGTTTTTCTTTGTTAATTCTAGATGTTATTACTGTTGGATGTAACTGGGAACCCGTGTACATAATCTCGTTTTTATCACATGTACCACATGCAGTGCAAATGACAAGACTCAACTCTAATTTAGCAACTTCCTGCACTTATTAGCGTACTGTACGCAATAGACCTTTTACCAGTTGACGTCATCGCGCATGCGCACTCGTATTTTTCCAGAATTTTCCGGAAGTCTGGGGTAATAATACTACTCTGGTCGCGGTGGTGATCCTAGCTCCGTACGGTGGTGATCCGTGGATGGTGGTGATCCAAGCTCCGTGGATTACGTTCCTACATTACATCTTGGATATGGGAAACAGACAAAACAGAACAACCTCCCGCAGCAGAATGCTACTGGACAGTTGCTAAGCTAGCAGCTAGCTAGGTCTACTACGAGACCTCGCTGTTCCTCAGTCCACTGCCTGTGTTGAAGTTTCAACCTGTTTCAACCTGCGACATGCAAAGAGATTCTTCCTTCAACCCCCCTGAAGAAATAACAGGTGAATAAAATAGCATAAAACATGCAGCTGTATAAGAATGAACAGACCACTGCACTGTTAGCTGTCATCATTTGAACTCTTTCTGCGTTGAAAAAATATACAGTAGTAGTTTCCACAAGACAAACATGTTTTATTAACATTATTTGAGGTCTGACTTTAAAAACATTTCAGCCATTTCTCTGTTTCTGTAAGTCATTCGCACAGTTTTGCTGGGAGCATCGGTGAAATGCTGTCACAGAAAAAAAAAGCAATCCTGTCATCAATGTGTAAAAGCATACAGTTTACAGTAACTATACACAAGACTGTTTTGTTTATTGTCAAATATGAATTAATACTTTTTGTTTTACAGCAGCAACTGTCCACCAACTCCTTGCTGACAAAGGGTTTGATGTCAAGTCAGAGGTGGAAAAAGAGAAGTTAGTCTGTTCAACCCCCCTGAAGAAATAACAGGTGAATAAAATAGCATAAAACATGCAGCTGTATAAGAATGAACAGACCACTGCACTGTTAGCTGTCATCATTTGAACTCTTTCTGCGTTGAAAAAATATACAGTAGTAGTTTCCACAAGACAAACATGTTTTATTAACATTATTTGAGGTCTGACTTTAAAAACATTTCAGCCATTTCTCTGTTTCTGTAAGTCATTCGCACAGTTTTGCTGGGAGCATCTGTGAAATGCTGTCACAGAAAAAAAAAGCAATCCTGTCATCAATGTGTATAAGCATACAGTTTAACTATACACAAGACTGTTTTGTTTATTGTCAAATATGAATTAATACTTTTTGTTTTACAGCAGCAACTGGCCAACAACTCCTTGCTGACAAAGGGTTTGATGTCAAGTCAGAGGTTGAAAAAGGGAAGCTAGTCTGTTCAACCCCCCTGAAGAAATAACAGGTGAATAAAATAGCATCAAACACTGTGCACAGTTTTGCTGGGAGCATCGGTGTACGGTGGCCCTGAGGTGCAAAACACATTAACAAATAAGTGTTTAGCCTTATTTGTTAATGTGTTTTGCACCTCAGGGCCACCGTAGGAGGGTTGTGACCTTTTTTAGCAGTAAGTGCAATAAAGTAAAAATATCTTTGTAAGTACAGGTGTTTACAGCAGCGTCTAACTGGCCCGGCGGTGCACAAAGATTCGCTTGCCCGCTGGGCCGACACGCATTTATGGACCTGTCAGGCCTGTCATGATCCAAATATATGTATTTTAAATAAATTATGTCGACCGTGACATCACATTTGTTGAAGTTTTTGAAGGACATCACGCTAATCCAATGAAAACTCACAGCACTCCTCAGCTGGCTCAGTCATTCCCTCCCCAATTTTACCAAATTTATATACTGTATTCAAATCCATGTTTATTACAGTAATTGATTAATGAGATAGTCCACACATCCCAAAACACATTGATTGTAGTACATTAAATTTAGAAATGAACACACCAACCTTTAAAAATAAAGAAACTGTGCTCTAATTTGACTTTTAGTGAAGTGGAACTTTTGTTTAGTTAAATTTTTTAATCTGTTAATATACAAATGCTGTTTTAGTGTGCTGGTGAAGATTCTCAGTCGTCCAGGACATGATAAAATCAGAACAAGCGCTCAATGCAAAAACAACTGGACTTTATTTGTTGCAGAAAGGGTGAAACGTTTTCTGCAACAAATAAAGTCCAGTTGTTTTTGTATTGAGCACTTGTTCTGATCTTCTGGTATGTGTTGTTTCTGTTTGTGACTTATATAAATAATGTGTGTGCTTGTGAGACATTTAAAGATGTTTTGAACTTCTGGCAGGTCTCTCTGATGGCGTGGAGATTGAACAGGGGTCGCGGTCGTCAGCTACTTCATCTGCCGGAGAGTCTGGATCGAGAAACCACAGCCAGGGCTTTGAGCATATCTTAAAAGGAAAAAAACAAGGAGTTTTAAAATCTAGACAAAATAAAGGAATTAAAGAAACATACAGATAAGCGTTATTGGTTTTTAATGTTTACTACTACAACCTGCAATAGGTCAAGAATGGCTCCACGCTCAAAATGTCCTTGTGAAGACCAGCCAGCAGTGATGGTGGGCTCATTCCGGTCATCAGGATGTCGTGGGTCAAAACACAGTCTGTTCAGCGTTCTCCTGGAAAACTTCTCAACATAGATGTCATGCCTTAAATGACACCAACATGAAAAATGTGGTTGATATCTAACACATATTAGCAAATCTATTTGTAGAAGTGTTTTTTAAAAAATGTCAAAAAACTATTCCAGATCTTACCATTGTAGAAAACATTTAAAACCGTACATATGTGATTGCATTTATTATCTAGTGCCACTAGAAAACAACAATAATTAACACAATACAATAAACTACAATTGTACAATGTTGAATAGTTTTTTGACTGGGATAAGACAAGATAAGT
>JBBPBX010057624.1:0-22367 GCA_038048925.1 Garcialebias charrua
TTTACATCCACACGACATTGTCTACAGGCCTTGGGCCAAGGTGGGAACGGATCTGTTTTCATGGCACAATAAGGACTACCTGATTACTGTGGACTATTATTCAAATTTTTGGGAGGTTGACTATCTACCAGACACCAAAAGTAACACAGTGATCCACAAACTGAAAGCACATTTTGCTCGTCAGGGGATTCCAGATGTGCTTATCTCAGATAATGGACCTCAATACTCATCACATGAGTTTAAAAAGTTCAGTCAAAAGTGGGAATTCCAACATAGAACATCTTCACCTGGATACCCACAAAGCAATGGTAAAGCAGAGTCAGCTGTCAAAACAGCAAAACGCCTCATGCAGAAAGCTGCAACAGCTGGACAGGATCCATACTTGGCTCTATTGGACCATCGCAACACACCGAGCCAAGGTCTCACCTCAAGTCCAGCACAGAGACTTCTCAGTAGGAGGACCCGAACCCTTCTACCTACGAAAGAGACTCTGTTGGAGCCTAAAGTGTCGAACAACAAACAAGGACTAATTAATAACCAACAAAGACAGGAGAAATACTACAACCGCACAGCAAAAGATTTGGTCTGTTTCGGAGCAGGGGACAGTGTTCGAGTTCAACCATTTGAGCCTTATAAAACCTGGAGATCAGCAAAAGTGATTAGACCAGTGAGTCCCAGATCTTATGAGGTGGAGCTGGAGTCTGGTGGTGTCCTAAGAAGAAATCGTCGCCACCTCAGCCTTATGAGGTGGAGCTGGAGTCTGGTGGTGTCCTAAGAAGAAATCGTCGCCACCTCAGGCACAACTATTGCCCAACCTCAACATTAGAACAACCAGGGACAAACGCACAAACTGTGGTTGCTGATGAACGTGGTCATCAGGGTGGTGATCAGGACACTGTCACTACAAGGTCTGGTCGTCTGGTTAAGAGGCCAGCCTATTTGAGGGACTATACTACATAGTATTCTCACATAAAGTTTAACCACGTTCTATGTTTGTTTGTAGACTTCTGTTGCACTGGGGGGAAAAAAAACATTGAGAAATTATTTTGATTATTTTTAATTTGATAATTTTGAATGTATTTGTATTATCAAAAGGTTATTTTACAGAAGATGCACTTGAGGTTAAATATCTATGTTTAAATCTGAATGCCCTGTAAAATAATGTTTATTTTGTATAGAAGGAAAATGTTTATAAAAAAAAAGAGAAAGGATGTGACAAGTGGATTGTTTGTGAGTTCAGCCTATGTTCCCAGGGGGATATATTTGGGTGTGACACAGGCTGAGAGGCCTAGAGGAAATGCACTTGTCATGAAGTTCTGCTGCTTCAATAAAGATTAAAGTAAGCTACGATACAGCTTTAACCGTCCATTCTGTATAGTTGCTAGAAGACGGAACAGAATGAAACAATTAGGGATGCTTTGGACATACGAAAATTCTCTCTCCATTCATTCTCGTCAACAACATCATTTACAAAGTTATCCCACCACTTGCTTGTCCTTCCAGGACGTATCCAGCAGCACCTCCTATTCCTCCTTGTTTGCCTCAAAGCCTTGTTCAACACAGCGCGAACTCGAACTCCGTTCGCCTGGCGTCTCTTCGCAGAGCTTTCATTCAAAGCAGCTACATTCCGGTGTAGATTAACAAGGATATCCAACAGACTTTGCATCAGGCGTACCACATATATCAGTACGACATACTCCGACGCCATTATTGTTTACAATGTGTGGTCGCTCCCCCGGAGAACTTTTCTGTGAGCGTTATCGGAGGCCGGCTGAGAAGATCAAGTCCCACTGCCTCAACCTCAAAATGCAAATGTGATTTGTCTTCACTGTGCTACTGGTAGAGTTTTTTTGATGTCTCACATGGTGTCATGTAAGACAAAATGTGATATATCTTTTTTTGTAATACCAACGCTATTTATCCTCATGGTTCTTTCCTTGTTTTCACACCTGTAACCTTCATCCCAATACGGATGGGAGAGGCCGCGCTGAAGAACAAAATGTGATATGTCTTTTGATGTCTCACATGTGTCCTGATAGCAGCAGCTTCACATACATAGTCCCCTTCAGGATGACTGTGCGTACATATTCATGCTGTACTGGTGCAAACTTGGGCAATGTTAATAAAAGTACTCTGACTGACTGCTTTATGAAATAATTGATCAACCCAAATGGTTAATGTTTTATCATCTTTGTCGGTCCGTGAAAGGTGGGCACACTTGTTTAGAAGAAAACAGACACAGATTTCCTCAACAATAATGAATATTTATTAAAGAAGTCTTGTGACAGAAAAAGGCAAAAAGTAAAAACATGTTTAAACATACAAACAGTCCTCCTGCTAGAAATAATTGTCAGTTAAATCTGCCACAGTACTGACTGCACACACACAAGTTTCCTGCTAAGATTTAAAAGTGTCTGTTTAATCTCGCCACAGTAAAACTTAAAATACCCACAAGCTTAGACATTGATGTGTAACAAATTACAGTATTTTCTCACCTTTGACACTTTGAACAGGGGAGCCGCTCTGTTCTCGGCGAGAGAAAGTCATCAATGCACACCGGGCGTTTGGATCAAAAACCCACGGTAGACTCCGAATTGTTTATCCGAGCGCAACTCATTTTATACCGTTGTGAGCATTCACTCCCATCAAACATGTTTTCAATCAAACTTTGTTTTTTCAAGATAGTACTAGGCACTGCAAAAGCTTTCTGTTTCATCTATCAGCCACAAGGTCAGCCTGCCCTTAATTGCTGAGCTATGCTCTATCAACATCTTACAAAATTGGCTGTGAATATTTATTTGCCTAACTCCCTTTCAGAAGAACTGCAAAGCTTGAAGTGAGATGGGTGATATGCATTCATTCCATCAAAGACCAGTTTTTCGAGAAGGATTGGGCCCTTATCTTTCAAAGAAAACTCTGGACCTTTGAAGCAAAGCTACACAAAACCCCCTCTTCAAGGCTTTAATGAAAAACTAAAATGTTTTTTGTGTTGCATTAAGCATTAACTCTTAAAAATTGATAAACATTTAGTCAGAAAAACATTAATACTTCTTAAACTCTTCATTCCACCCTATGATTTTTTGACTAACTTTGAAATTTTTCCCTGTCACCTCATGTGACATTTCCAAGACAGTGTTACAAACTAATCTAATTATATGATCCTTCCTACAAAACAAAGAAATTAAAATACAAAAGTAAAGGAGGGATACTGCACATTCTCATTTTATTAGTTTTAAACCATATGTAACTCACTTTATTAGTTTAAACCGCTGTAAAAACCTTATGTATAAACCTTCTTCTGTTCAACACATGTGAACACTTTCAAGCGGACAGTCAGACATAGACTCAATCACCAGTTTCGGCACCATGGATCGGATCCGTTCCTTGCGCATCAGAAGGGACCCAAATCAAATGGAGACTGCCAGAAAAAGGCAGAAATTGCCAATTAGTCAATTCCCACGAGTGTACGACACATCCACCCAGAAAAATAAAAATAAAGAACACCTAAGTATTTTCTGAGGACGATTTTACTGTCCAGATAAAACCTATTCCTGTTTGTAGCACATATCTGTATATATGCATGTCATCTCAAATTAATCATCATTTATTTTATTACTTCAGGTAAAATAAAACAAAATAAAAACTCAAAGAACAATAAAAAATGTTCCCAAACTAGTCACTTCACGATCGTGGCTCCACCCTCTGGAACAACTCGCACACCTTAAAGGTCGATGCACAAGGTCGTTGCACTGGAACGTTACACGCGCCGGACACCACTGCTCTGCCCACGCTCTGCCCACACTTGTTACCAGCAGGACCGCCTACAGGACATTTGAAGCCGTCCTGTCTGTTCATCTCGTGGCAAAGAGCCCCAACTGTCCTCATCAGGACACGTCTCGTTTTTCAGAGGTGTGGTCATCAGCAACTTGTCCTAAATGCTGATAAAACAAAAGGGATGTTTTTTTCAAATAGGAAGGCGGTTCCAGCAGATCCTCCTCTGATTTTTTCTTCAAATGGTGTACCTATCGAGTTTGTTGATTCCTATAAATATCTGGGTATCCTGATCGATTCACATCTCTCTTTTAAACTCCACGTGGAAAACCTAGTGAAGAAACTGAAAGTTAAACTGGGTTTCTTTTTCAGAAACAGATCATGTCTATCACTGAATGTTAGGAAACGCCTTGTATCTGTGACTTTCCTTCCCTCCATTGATTACGGTGACATTCTCTACATGAATGCTCCTACAAGCACCCTGCGGATGTTGGATGTTGTCTATCATGGTGCACTAAGATTCATAACTGGTTGTGATTATCGTACCCACCACTGCACCCTGTATTCACTGGTTAACTGGACATCATTAACCTCACGCAGACTCTTCCACTGGTACATTTTCATCTTCAAATCACTTCTTGGTCTGCTGCCCTCATACATCTCCTCCTACATGTCTTTGCGTGAGTGCAGCTACAGCGTGCGCTCTCAGGACATGATTACCTGCAGTGTTCCGTCAGTGAGGACTGAACTTGGAAAAAGGGCCTTCTCCTACTCCGCCCCTGCTTCATGGAATATCTTACAAAAAGATCTGAAGCTCTCGACCTTGACTTCTCTAAATGGTTTTCAGAATCTGTTGGAATCCTGGCAAAAACCAATGCAGATTTGTTCCTGTCTTTGATTTTATACGTCTACCTTATAATGTTTTGCTAGTTTTTTGATACTTTGTTAAAAGGAGGAATGTGTATATATGTATGTATATGTGTATGTATATATGTATATATATATATATATATATATATATATATATATATATATATATATATATATATATATATATATATATATATATATATATATGTATATATATATATATATGTATATATATATATATTTTTTTTTTTCTCTCTCTTTTGTTTTCTATTGTTTATTGTTTGATTGTTTATTGTTTAAGGAAATTCTACCATTGCTGTTCATTGTTCTTTAGTTTTAGCAGGTCGCTTTCGTAAATGAGCCCATGAGGTTCAAAAGATTTACCTGACTAAATAAAGGTTGAATGAATGAATGAAAAGCACCACATCACAGATGAGCACGAACACCCATCCTCAGGTACGCTGGCAGGCAGCAGCTCTGCAGCAGCTATGAAGCGACCCAGCAGACGACAAGCCACCACCCTTCAGGCGCCTCTCTCAGGAGTTGGTCATCCTCAGGTGTGTTGAACACCCAGCAGCTCGTTGCACCGATGAAGCACGATAAGCCACCATGTCACAGACGCCCCGGCCACTCCCGTCGTCCTCCGCACGTCCTCAGTCCGTCCCATCAGACAGACAACGACACACCACACACCAGGCTGTAACACAAAACATGACTGGTAACCCCCGACCTACGACCCCATCGACCTGCGAACCACGGGACCTACGAACATATCATATTTAATAAAAATATGAATAAAAAAAAAATATATATATTTTTTTTTTTTTTTTTTTTTGTGTTTAAATGTTCTTAATTTCATGTGTACATCACTTTGTTGCAGCTCTGGTTGTTTTAAAGGCTTTATAAATAATAATTATGATAAAAAAGATCATTTCTGATCATTTTTGAGCAATTTTTGGCAACAGGAAGTAGGTCTTCAGTTTACACGGTCACAAATTAATGTAGAACACCGGACGCTATTTTAGGTTCAGTCACTGGGGTCTCCGGTTACAAATTAATGTAGAACACCGGACGCCATCTTAGGTTAGCTGCCGAGAGCTGGACGAAGACTGGTGACCAGGATGGCTTCATATGGATTAATTACTAGCTGGAAACGTCTCTGTGAACTTTGTGGATGTCTCAAGCAGCAGCGGATTTATCGCCGATCGTGCCAGGCCGCCGTGCGAACACCTCCGGCCGGCCTGGCTACACCTCCGGCCTGGCTAGCTCCAGAGCTAACACTGGAGCTAACACGGGAGCCGGCCTTTTGAACACTGGTGACCAGGATCGCATCATATGGATTAATTACTAGCTGGAATAGCTCTGTGGACGTCTCAGGCTGGAGCAGCGGCTGGAGCAGCAGCTGCAGATTGATCGCGCCGCCGCTCCAACACTAGCTCATGGCTTGGCTAGCAGAAGCTAGCCAGCTAGCTAACACAGGTCTGGAGCAGCTGCGGTGGCTTGCCGGCCCCCGCGCTGCTTGGCCCGAAAACAATCAACGCATGGCAACCTATGTCGGCTTTGACCATCTCAAAGTAAGAAAATATATTTTTATTTATTCTGTAAATGTGAATAGCAATGTTTAACATTACAGTACACTACTTTACATGCTTAAATGTGTGCGCGCGCTCCGTTAGCATGATAAATAAAGGTTGAATGAATGAATGAATGAATAATTTTTTTTTTAAATATAATTTTCACCCCCTACCTACGAACGGATCGAGCTGCGAACGGTTCTTAGGTCCCAAACTCGTACGTAGGTCGGGGGTTCCCTGTATTGATAGAATAACAAAGATTAGTCATTATTTCAGATAAAATATTCATTCTTCAACTTGGAGGAGAGAGAGAAAGGGAAAAAAAACTTAAAACCCCTCTTCCTTTTTTTTTTCAAAAATAAGCATGAAAACCAACACTTTTTGTACATTTTTATTCACTCACTGTCTGATTAAACCCTGCAAACTGCAAGCTCAAACAACCTGCCTCTTCCCTTTTTTTTTCTCTGCTTCACTGTTCTGACCCTTATGACCTTCGTTCTCCTTGAAGGAGTCTTGGTCTGACACAGCCTGAGCAGCTCCGCTCCTCTCAGGCTGCACACACCTCCTCATGCTCTCCTCTGCCTGTCTCTTTAACACTCCAGCTGACAAATTCATCAACCAAACACACTCACATTTTTTTCTTACTCACAACAAATGAAACACACATTTCCTCACTCTCTCAACCACATTCTTTTTTTTTTACTGTTCTCATGCGTTCCTCACTCCGGCTACCCTAACTCAGCACCCAAAACACACTTGCATGTCCTACGCCTTCTTCAAGCTGCACTTTTTAACCTCTTTATCTGAACCGACCTTTCCTGGCCTGCGAACCATATGTTGTCTCCTCACTCTCATCCTTCACAGAGCTGCAGCTTCCTCCCTGTTCTGGAGATAAGACAGACGTTGACCGTCTCCTCTTATTATCTGCTTCAATGAGCTCCACTGCTCTCTTTTCCATGCATACACAAACAGTTCTGCTCCTTCCTCTCAAGCGAGCAGCTCAACTGAAAAACAAAAACAAAAAACCTCTGTCTGTATTAGTGCTCTCTAAACAACTCCCCCAGAGCACCACCAGCACTTCGCAACCCCTCCATCCGCTCACACACATTACAGATGAGACACATTCTTCCTCAATTTCACTATAGCTGACCACCTCAGCTCCCACAATACCCTCGCACAACTGCGTCGCTGCACGTTTTTCTTTCTCTTCTCACGCAGCTGCACAGACACACACACGAGCTTCGCTAGCTGTCAAATAAAAATAACTCACCAGTCCTCAACTGATAAAGCTATCAAAATAAATCACCTAACTTTTTCAGGGCTTAATGAACTATTTCAAAACTCCCTCAGACAAAACTCACAAGGGTTTGCACCCTGGTAAAAATACTTTTGTTTCAGCGAATAAATCACCTGACTTCTTCAGGGCTTATTCAAAACTTCCTCAGCTCTTTTTCCCTTTAAAGGCTCCTTGCTTCGGCAACCTTACACATCTCTGTTTTCTAAACACAGACTTTCAGAGCGTCCTCCAAAAACGCTGGTCAAAAAACAGGACATAAAATTGCTGATAGGGAATCACACCTCTGATCAGCTCCTCCGCTTCCAAGACTCTTCACCTCTGCACACTGGCAGGAACAAAACACAGGGACTTCACACCCCCGTTTTCCAAAACAAACACGGGAATCACACCCGTGACACACAAACACAGTTTCACACTTTTTCCTTTTCTCTTTTTTTTCTTCCAAACAGACAAGTGTGTATCCTTTCATCAATCAATGTCAATCAATAAATGATATCCCATCCTCGTCGCCAAATGCTTTATGAAATAATTGATCAACCCAAATGGTTAATGTTTTATCATCTTTGTCGGTCCGTGAAAGGTGGGCACACTTGTTTAGAAGAAAACAGACACAGATTTCCTCAACAATAATGAATATTTATTAAAGAAGTCTTGTGACAGAAAAAGGCAAAAAGTAAAAACATGTTTAAACATACAAACAGTCCTCCTGCTAGAAATAATTGTCAGTTAAATCTGCCACAGTACTGACTGCACACACACAAGTTTCCTGCTAAGATTTAAAAGTGTCTGTTTAATCTCGCCACAGTAAAACTTAAAATACCCACAAGCTTAGACATTGATGTGTAACAAATTACAGTATTTTCTCACCTTTGACACTTTGAACAGGGGAGCTGCTCTGTTCTCGGCGAGAGAAAGTCATCAATGCACACCGGGCGTTTGGATCAAAAACCCACGGTAGACTCCGAATTGTTTATCCGAGCGCAACTCATTTTATACCGTTGTGAGCATTCACTCCCATCAAACATGTTTTCAATCAAACTTTGTTTTTTCAAGATAGTACTAGGCACTGCAAAAGCTTTCTGTTTCATCTATCAGCCACAAGGTCAGCCTGCCCTTAATTGCTGAGCTGTGCTCTATCAACATCTTACAAAATTGGCTGTGAATATTTATTTGCCTAACTCCCTTTCAGAAGAACTGCAAAGCTTGAAGTGAGATGGGTGATATGCATTCATTCCATCAAAGACCAGTTTTTCGAGAAGGATTGGGCCCTTATCTTTCAAAGAAAACTCTGGACCTTTGAAGCAAAGCCACACAAAACCCCCTCTTCAAGGCTTTAATGAAAAACTAAAATGTTTTTTGTGTTGCATTAAGCATTAACTCTTAAAAATTGATAAACATTTAGTCAGAAAAACATTAATACTTCTTAAACTCTTCACTGACTGACTCTGAAATGTTGGTTTTACTGTTTTTAAGTCATTTGTTTTATTGTTTTGATTGTTCGCGGTTTTATGAGTTGGTAGTTCATTACTTTGATGGTATCGGTTGGTTTTATGGTTTGTATGCTAGTTGCTTGTATGTGTTAGTGTACAGCAATGTGGCCAATGGTAATATTTTTAAAGAGCTTTATAAATTTGTATTGTATTTGGCCATTATATTATCATTATAAAAGTGACTCGTCAGTTGCTCAGCAGACTTTTATCATTCTCTGAAGGTTTCCCAAAGATAAAGAGCTGAGAAAGCGATGGGAAGCTGCTGTCAGAAGGGTCGGGTTTTCTGCTAGTACTTCATCCATGCTCTGCAGTGACCATTTTAGACCAGAGAACTTTGACAGGACGGGTCAGACAGTCCGGATCAGAGCTGGAACTGTTCCTTCAGTCTTCCGTTTCCCATCTCATCTCCACAGGGTAGGTGTATCTTATAATTCAATGCCACACCATGCAGAAAATGTTTTTCCCTTTCTGAATGTGAAGGAGTCAGAGACGTGTTTTGTACTGCACTGAGATGATTTCTATATTTTGTCGTTTGCTTCAGCCTGTAGATCCCAGGACATCTCAGACCTCAAAGAAGTCACGGAAGATTCTGTGCCTGGACTGGTCCCAGCTGGTCCAAGAGGACGAGCCCCTGCCATGGAAACATGTCAGGGTTGAATCTGTATCACGCACGCACGCACACACTAGGGGTTGAACGAGTACATCCTTTTTAAACTCGACATTAACATAATAATACTCGAGTAGAGCTCGAATAGTTGATGATTTCATAGGATCTCAAGATGCAAAAAACAATTAACAAATTAAAGGGGACCTCAGATGCATTTTTTAAATTTTTATGTTATTTCTGTGTGCTATCTAGACCCTATTCCTTCAATTTAATGCACAAAATAATTCTTAGATAATCAATTATACCCTTTTTAATTCTGCCAGTTTTAACTTTCGTTTTGAACGACCGGTTTCTGATAGAAGTTCTGAAGTCCACGCCCTTCAACGATCTGTTTACGCCCTCTGCACAGCCAGTATCTGTAATGTGTTGTTGTTTTAAAATTAGCTCGTTTTTTATTACTCATTTGACTTACTGTTAGTGTTAGCTTAAGATAACTTACCGAAACCCGTCTGAGCGCGCCGCAATTAGCTGCTCCTTTTAGCATGAGACCACCCGAATCCGATGCTAATGTTAGCTTGTTCCTCTTCCGGTTTTCGCCAGCTCCGCTCGTTGCACGCGGAGACTTTGAGAGTTATCGCTGTTCCAGTCAAGACACACAAAGTTCACCAAGTGTCTCCCGTAAATTAATCGGTAAAGAGAAGGTCCTCGCTGTTGCGAGGCTTCTGCCAGGCTGCTGCGAGGCTGCACAGTTGAAGCTCCGCTCCATCGCGCCAGAAGAGGGGCTCGTTGACGCCGGTCCCTACGTCGGGGGTCTGCTCGTTTAATTTTTGCCGGCTGCGCGTTTGGAGCGATCGCAAATACACTAAAAATTGAACTAAAACATAAAAATAACAATTATACTTTATTTATAAAGCCATTTAAAAAACCACAGCTGCAACAAAGTGCTGTACACATGAAATTAATAACATATAAACAAAAGATGAGATGAAATCATGAAAAACAACAGTCATGTGTTTAATACAGAAGTGGGTTGAGCCTAACCAGGGGTTGCTAGGTGAGGGGCTGGACTCAGGTTGGGGTGGGTTGTCCTCGCGCCTGTGACGTCACAAGCGCGATTGACTTCCAGTTTATTTCAAAAACGAGCCGTTTTTATCACAGTAAAATAAATCTACTTAGAGTAAATAAACCACTGGGTGCATTTTTTTGGCCTTTGGACTGTTTTTTTATGAAGTAAATACCCAAAGTTGAGTAAAAAAACATTAAAAAGTGAATTTTGAATGTGTGGTCCCCTTTAAAACCGCAATTTTTTAAAATTATTATTTATTATGAATAATTTATTATTTACAAAAAAAGACCAACAAAACATTGGGAGCATATATTAGGCTCCTACCATTTATCTTACAGCAAATAAGTCACAGGAAACCTAGCCTGGCCCTCGCCTTCCTGCACAGCTCCGCTCAATTCTCATTTCCCTTCACTGCACAGTCTGGGACTTCACCCACCCACAAGGATTTCTCCGGTAGATTTTTGTTCGGACCAATCAGAGAACAGAAGGGGCGGAGTTTTGGACCCTAACCCACGCCCCCACCTGTCCCAGCGCGCAGAGCCCTATAAAAGGGCTCTGCCAGCGCTCAGTCAGCGAGAAGCGGCATGTTCTCATTCAAAGCGATGCAGGACTGTTTTCTATGTGACACACATTTATTAATTTCCCCTTCTTAATCCCTTATCTGGAGTTTTCTTTTGTTTTTTTTCTCCAAAAGTCAAGAAATCGCTCCCTCGTCCTCCTTCTCCTCCTCTCCCTCCGCTGAGTAAAATGAACACGGAAATGGCTGAGGTTGTCACCAAACTCGGGTTTTACGTTGCTGACTGAGTCCCATCAGATTTTCTGGTCTTCTGGTGAGCTGGACCAGCGATCCATGGTTTTATTTTATTAAAACGTTTTAAACATATAAACACAATATGCATCGCGGCAGCCGGCAGAGGGAAAAAGCTGCAGAGGGGGCGGAGCAGTTGTCAGTCAAGTTCACCCCGCTCATTCAAAGCGATGCAGAGGGGAGGGAGCAGAATGCTTTTCCCTGTTCAAATTATCCAATGGTGTTGTTCCTCAACAGAGGCTAACGCCTCCAGCAAGAAACGTTTTACAATGGCTAGGTTCCAGACCCTTGTCTGAAGCGAAGTGAAGGACAGGGTTTGGTTTCAACCAGGCTACAGGAAACCCAAAACTTTTGGTTATTATTATTAAGCTGCAAAAGTGAAAAAAATGTGCGGCACATCAAAAACAAAACTAAAAACTGGGGCGGTTGACCACACAGCACCACCTCCTGTGGTGCTGTGCATTAGGTTTAGTTTTAGAGATTAATATTTTTTGCCTTTTATTTGTGAAACAAGGTCAGAGGAAGCTGGTTCTGGTTCGGTCAATTGGACCCGGTATTACACCACATTCTGTGACCTGCAATAGTTCATGCAACACCGCCCCCTATGGTCACAATATACGGTGGTCACAGAATATGGTGTAACATCGGTTCGCAACGCGCTCCAAACAGGAAGTTGATTCATTTTCTGTTCTGTAACTGCGTCGTGATGATGTCACTACGAATACTCAATGTGAAATCAAAAAACTTGATAGAGGTCCAAATAATCAATTAGTCGATTACTCAAGTACCGTAATCTGTTAAAACCCTAGCACACACACACACATGCATGCGCGCACACGCACACACACACACACACACACACANCACACACACACACTCACACACACGCGCACACACACACACACACACACACACACACAGGTTTGTCTTGCTATCCTTACATGGACTTTGTATTAACTTTTATTCATTTTTCATTCATTTTCTATAGCCTGACCCTAAATCTAACCCTTCCTTAATTGACACCTTAGTCCTAAACCTAACTCCTAACCCACCAATGACACTTGAACCTTATGGGGACCGGGCTTTGGTTTTCACAAAGTAACACACGCACGCACGCACGCACCCACGCACGCACGCACGCACACACACACACACACACACAGAGCATTGGTACATCCGAGGAGTGATAAGATTAAGATGTGTAAACATGGGACAGTTAGCAGTAAAGATGCGATGGACTGTGGCTGAGTGATGTAATCTAAACACCATTTGTAATATTTTCATCTTTGTTTGTTCTAGGACCACTCCTATGCTCTGCCTTCATCTGATGATGAGATGAGGGCCAGACTCAGGGAAGCCTTGGCTCAGGTGGAGAGTCTGGAAGAAGATTTGAGGTCAAAGAACAGTGAGAGTGATCTTCTGGAGGATCTCAGGAAACTCATAAATGAAGAGTTCAAAGAAAAGCTCAATATATACTCAGGTAAAATTAATTCATTCCTTCAACCTATATTTATACAGGTTCAGCGCTTGGTACCTTTCTTTTAAAAAATTGGTGTTGTTACCTTCACTTTGGTATCTGTTCCTGAATGGTACTTTTTTCTGTACCAATTTTATAATAATATTACAAACTGGATTCCAAAAAAGTTGGGACACTAAACAAATTGTGAATAAAAACTGAATGCAATGATGTGGAGATGGCAAATGTCTATTTTATTCGTAATAGAACATAGATGACAGATCAAAAGTTTAATCAGAGTAAATGTAAAATTTTAAAGGAAAAATATGTTGATTCAAAATTTCACAGTGTCAACAAATCCCAAAAAAGTTGGGACAAGTAGCAATAAGTGGCTGGAAAAAGGAAATTGAGCATATAACGAACAGCTGGAAGACCAATTAACACTAATTAGGTCAATTGACAACATGATTGGGTATAAAAAGAGCTTCTCAGAGTGTCAGTGTCTCTCAGAAGCCAAGATGGTAAGAGGATCACCAATTCCACCATTGTTGTGCAGAAAGATAGTGCAGCAATACCAGAATGGTGTTACCCAGCGTAAAATAGCAAACACTTTAAAGTTATCATCATCAACCGTGCATAACATAAAAAGATTCAGAGAATCTGGAACAATCGCTGTGCATAAGGGTCAAGGCCGTAAAACTCTACTGGATGCTCATGATCTCCCGGCCCTTAAACGTCACTGCACCTCAAACAGAAACGCCACTGTCAAGGAAATAACAGAATGGGCTCAGGAATACTTCCAGAAAGCATTGTCAGTGAACACAATCCACTGTGCCATCCGCCGTTGCCAGCTGAAACTCTACAGTGCAAAGAGGAAGCCATTTCTATGCAAGCTCCACAAGCTCAGACATTTGCACTGGGCCAGGGGTCATTTAAAATGGAGTGTGGCAAAATGGAAGACTGTTCTGTGGTCAGATGAGTCACGATTTGAAGTTCTTTATGGAACACTGGGACGCCATACCCTGATGCATGCTCAATAATCCAGGTAGAAAAATCTAAAAAAGCTAAGTCGAGTCCTCTGGACATTCAAAAAACAAAACAAAACAAAAGTAGAAACGTTTCGTCTTTTGTCCGAAAGACTTCCTCAGTCTGAGATGCTGGGACGCCATGTCATCCGGACCAGAGAGGACAAGGATAGCCCAAGTTGTTATCAACGCTCCGTTCAGAAGCCTGCATCACTGATGGTATGGGGTTTCATGAGCGCTTGTGGCATGGGCAGCTTGCATGTCTGGAAAGTAGGGCTGAACGATTTTGGAAAATAATCTAATTGCGATTTTTTTTCTATAAATTGCGATTGCGATTTAAAATGCGATTATTTTTACTGGTTCTGTATTAATTCATATCACTAACAACACAACTGTTTTTTTTTTTTAAATCAGATAATTAATGCGCTTTTTCACGCAGAACGTTAGCTTGCTGAGCTAGCTGCTAACAGAGCACCGTCAAAACAGACCCAACATGACCAGCTCGCGCTTTGTTTATCTCCCGCAGTCTCTGTGTCTCAGCGTCTAAGCTCAGATACACATTTAAATGAGCTAACTTACCTGAATTTATAACTTTTATGACTTCTGTCGAGCCTGAAGCAACAGTGTTGGAGCGCACGGTGTCCCCCATCCCTCCTGCTCTGTTTTGCTCGCTCAGCTGAGCTCCTGCTGCTCGGCGCGGCTGACTACCAAGTCACGTGACCAGCTCGCGCTCTGTTTACACGTTTAAATGAGCTAACTTACCTGAATTTATAACTTTTATGACTTCTGTCAAGCCTGAAGCAACTGTGTTGGAGCGCACGGTGTCCCCCATCCCTCCTGCTCTGTTTTGCTCCGCTCAGAGCTGCGCGCGGCCAGACCGGCTCACTACCAAGTCACGTGACCAGTCAAATCGCAGCCCGTGCGATTAGTGAATCACGTTTTAACATATCGCGAGATAATCGCAAATGCGATTAATCGTGCATCCTTACTGGAAAGGCACCATTAATGCAGAGAACTATGTTCAGGTTCTAGAACAACATTCTAGAACAACATATGCTCCCATCTAGACGTCATCTCTTTCAGGGAAGACCCTGTATTTTTCAACAAGATAATGCCAGACCACATTCTGCAGCAATCACAACATCATGGCTATGTAGGAGAAGGATCCAGGTACTGAAATGGCCAGCCTGCAGTCCAGATCTTTCATCTATAGAGAACATTTGGCACATCATAAAGAGGAAGGTGCGACAAAGAAGGCCCAAGACGATTGAACAGTTAGAGGCCTGTATTAGACATGAATGGGAGAGCATTCCTATTTCTAAACTTGAGAAACTGGTCTCCTCTGTCCCCAGACGTCTGTTGAGTGTTGTAAGAAGAAGGGGGGAATGCTACAACAGTAGCAGGAATAAAGAGGTAGAGCTTTGCTAATTTTGCAGTGTGGTTGTATTTGGCCTCATTACTCACAACCTCTTCTTGGACCTGCTCCCACCTGTCCCTGGAAAAATTCAGAGTTCAGTCATCACAGACTTCTCAGCTGGAGGTGATCTCTGGTGGATATTCCTGAAGAGGAAGAAGACAGTTGCTATCTCTGTCCCAGACTAGAAATAAAACACAAAGCGTTTAAAAATTAGGATTATAATAATAATAATAAAAAGTTTAGATAATAATAATAAAATAACAATACCTCTTCTTGAATGACCATCATTTCTGTTATGAGGTGGTTGAGTCTCTTGGTCATCAGCATCATCAGTGCAGGGCTTTATTCTGGTCCAGGGCTTGTTGGCAATATCAGTTTTAGCTTTTTCATGAAGTGCTGAACTTTTTGGCTGTGTTGACGTAATGGGATGTCCTAGCAGGGCTCAATAACTTTAAAGTCAGTGCATCAGCAACAGAAATGTAGATCCAGAGCTTTAAAAACTCCTACAGCTTGTGTTATTGCTTTGGACTGATCTGAGTTACTGTGTGCTGCAAGATATTAGCACCATGCTGAAACACGTTTAGGAACTTTTAGTTCCGCAGCGCATAATCTCTCCTTAGTAAAATTTAATAAAATTTAATGAGTGTAAAAACAACTGAAACGGTACGCACGTGGACCGAACCGAACATGCTGTACCGAAACGGTTCAAAACGCCCAAGTGTACCATTACACCCCTATTAGATAGCCATAAAATAAAGCTACACACTAATATCTTAAAGTTAGCGTTACATGGATCCTAGTTTAACACATTGTGATGCACGTATTAAACTGCAGTAATGTTAACAAACATAAACTTACTAGCTGAAATCCCAGACACAGCGCCATCCTCGGTGTGAAGCGGAGTCTGGTTGTGGAGATGTTGAATCAGGCTGTTCAAGCTCTGCAACATGCACAGGCTGACTTAAATGCTGAGAGGAGGATGGCTGCAGTCCTCTCTTCTTCCAGTCAAACACGGAGCAACTGTACACTCCTAAATTCCGAGAATGGTTAGAAACCACTTGAACCCCATCTATGGACGTAACCACGTCTGTGTTTTTCTTGGTTTTTCTTGCGCTGCAGCACTGGCATTGGCTGTATCTTTACATGTGGTTGAAACCACATGCAAAGTTACAGCCAGTCACTGGAACTTGACACTGGAAGAAGAAGTATATTTTGATCCATCAAAGAACTGAAGTTTGTTACCCAGCCCTAATACAGACTGTACAGACAGCTGCGCTTGGGCTGACAGTTTATTACAAAACAGGAGATAACCCTGTGGCCCATTCACAACTGCGCAGCATAGATTTTCTTGTGCACAAAGAATGTGCAAGCAGTGCATGATTGCACAGGCACATAGCTTAGAGGGAACATTGATCTCCGTGCTGACATGTTCTTCCATTTTCTCAGCTGGATATTTTTTTTTGTTTTGCTTTTACTGGTTTCGTGTTTGGAAATTTCTTCCATTATAAGTTGCTTTTCGATTCTGTCTTACTTTTTGTATTTTTTCCGGCTTCTTCCTTTACTTATCCCACTCATGCCTTAGTTTTGTCTAACGAATTACTGTTTCGTTGTGGGTATTTTTCACCCGACTCTGGAGAGCTAGTTGGCTATGCTCCTGTTCTCCACCATTTTTCTTGTCTACATGTCATTCTCAGTCTGGTGGAAATGTATTTAGTATTTCTGTCTAACTAACCATATAATAGGAAATGTAACGTGTAAAGGTGTAAATGATCAAAATTTTGGATGGACAAATGTGAAATTCTAAGGACAGGAGATGTTTTAAGACTTAAAGTGGATCTGTACTGACAAGTTGGTGTCTTGAAATTCTCCAGTTTTCTTGCTAATATTTTACACTTTTATTGTCAGTTTTGCACTACAGATGAATTTTTGCTGAAATAATGAGAAGTTTCTGTAGATGTAGCCCCAGATGAGTTACACATGGCCACTGCTTGTTTGTCCATCCATCCATCCATCCATCCATCTTCTTCCGCTTATCCGGGGTCGGGTCGCGGGGGTAGCAGCCTAAGTAGGGAGGCCCAGACTTCCCTCTCCCCAGCCACTTGGAGCAGCTCCTCCGGGGGAATCCCAAGGCGTTCCCAGGCCAGCCGAGAAACATAGTCCCTCCAGCGCGTCCTGGGTCTTCCTCTGGGTCTCCTCCCGGTGGGACATGCCCGGAACACCTCACCAGGGAGGCGTCCAGGAGGCATCCTAACCAGATGCCCGAGCCACCTCAACTGGCTCCTCTCGATGTGGAGAAGCAGCGGCTCTACTCCGAGTCCCTCCCGGATGACTGAGCTTCTCACCCTATCTCTAAGGGAGAGTCCAGCCACCCTGCGGAGAAAACTCATTTCAGCCGCTTGTATCCGAGATCTTGTTCTTTCGGTCATAACCCAAAGCTCATGACCATAGATGAGGGTGGGAACGTAGATCGATCGGTAAATTGAGAGCTTTGCCTTTTGACTCAGCTCTCTCTTCACCACGACAGACCGGTACAGCGCCCGCTTCACTGCGGACGCTGCACCTATCCGCCTATCGATCTCACGCTCCAGTTTTCCCTCATTCGTGAACAAGATCCCGAGATACTTAAACTCCTCCACTTGGGGCAGGACCTCCTCCCCGACCCGGAGAGGGCATGCTACCCTTTTCCGGCTCAAGACCATGGCCTCGGATTTGGAGGAACTGATCCTCATCCCGGCCGCATCACACTCGGCTGCAAACCGCTCCAGTGAAAGTTGTAAATCACGAACTGATGAAGCCAGTAGGACCACATCATCTGCAAAAAACAGAGAAGCGATTCTAAGGTCACCAAAACGGATCCTCTCAACACCTTGGCTGCGCCTAGAAATTCTGTCCATAAAAGTTATGAACAGAATCGGTGACAAAGGGCAACCTTGGCGGAGTCCAACTCTCACCGGAAACGAGCCTGACTTACTGCCGGCAATGCGGACCAAGCTCTGACACCGGTCGTACAGGGACCTAACAGCCCATATCAATGGGCCTGGTACCCCATACTCCCGGAGTACCCCCCACAGAACCCCCCGAGGGACGCGGTCGAATGCCTTCTCCAAGTCCACAAAGCACATGTAAACTGGTTGGGCAAACTCCCACGCACCCTCCAGGACCCTGTTGAGGGTGTAGAGCTGGTCCAGTGTTCCACGACCAGCACGAAAACCACACTGCTCCTCCTGAATCCGAGGTTCGACTATCCGACGGACCCTCCTCTCCAGAACCCCTGAATGTTGGGCAACATGCTTGTTTGTAAATAAACTAAATATAATCCATCCATCTATTCATCCTCTTTTACTTGCTTCTTCCTGTTTGTGTCGTGAGGATCACTGGTGTCCATGTCCAGCAGTCACTGTGTGAGAGGCAGAGGACTATAACAACTATATTTTTCTCGTTCTGTCGGCTAAAAAATGTCAGAATTTATCTTTTCTACTTTTATGTTCTGAGTAAGACCTACGCTAAAACAATGATGTCATATCGTCGGTCAGTGTGTGTGCGCACCTACAGCTGGCCGAGGCTTTTTGTCATGTCTGTAAAAAGAAACAGGAAAGAGAAATGCTGCTTGATCCTCAGACATTTAACAAGAAAAGTACTTAATTTTTAGCTCGAAATTATAGCAAAGATGTGTCTCAGTATAACGTTTTCTTAATAAATGCAATTTAATGGTCAAAATTAGCTGCATTTAGCCGGGGCGGTGCAGCTGACGGTTCCAAGCAGAGCAGAATGAAGGTGGTGAGGGTATGGCAGGCCGATTGAGTCATTAATAGCTAGTAAAGATTCTCAGTCATCCAGGACATGGTAAATACTAAAAAGTGCAAGAAAAAAACAAAGTACTGTATAGTATAATAAATAAAGTCAAGTGGTTTTTGTCTTGAACTTTTTTAAATTAGTCATTACAGTACAGTATAGGCATTAGGCACGTTTTCCTATTACATGATACAACAGCCAACAGCATGCCATACAATTATATTACTACTCTGGGGCCATCAAGTATTGCTGTTTTTTATTTTTTTATTTTTTTTTTCAGTCAGAATGAATAGAAACGGTCATATCTCAGTCAAAAAATTGTTTATAAAAATGGGAAAAAATCCATAAATATGTCACTTCGGCCTATAAGTTGCAAGGCATGTAAATTATGCAAAAAACTGCGACTTACAGGATGAAAAATACAATAATTATTTTTCTCCCTCTCTTTTTGAATTGTGCATGTTTTCACTGTTGAATTATTTTAACTAAACTGTTCTGTTTTCAAGTTTACGGTTTTTTGTTTGCCATTAAAGATATGTTATGTGTGGGAACAATTAAACTTTTTGTCTTGGATTAGAATTAAATAACAAGTAGGTCAGTGCTTTTATTGAGGCAATAAGCAAATTGATGTATCCAGTAATTGTTATAAAACTACATTTACTACCAAAATTTAGGAAGAAAATGACAATAATCTATCACTTCAAAATTAATTATTTGCTCTGAACTGAAGTACAAGAGGTTGCCGCTACAGTTACAGCTCAGTGTCGTGATGGTATTAAAAAATATTGTGATGGTATTAAAAAATATTGTGATGGTATTAAAAAGGTATTAAATTTAACTTAGGAATGTCTGTAAACACCCTGAATTACCAAATGGTTAAAATTGGATCTGTTTTAAGACTGCAGTAATCCACTTCTGCTTCATTTGGACCAGCAGTTAGCTCACGACTTTGTGTAAAGAGCATCTAGAACAGGTAAAATACTTACCATTTTTAGCTTTTAAGCCCACGTCAAAATAAGCAAACTATTTTTAAAATTGTCTCCTCACTATTAAAGTTATTCCAACAGCAGTTGTGTGTTGCACAGAGAGATGTTAGCCATGATGTGTGTCTCCTGCAGAGGACCAGCAGCTGTTGGTGATTAAAGAAGAGGAGGACCTTCATCTGCGGAGCTCCAGTTTGGACCAGCAGGACGTAGAACTTGTTCAAATAAAGAAGGAAGAAGAGGAACTCTGGACCAATCAGGAGGGAGAGCAGCTCGCAGTGAGGAGTGAAGACGATGACACGCCTGAGGTATTACAGCTTCATCGAATCAAAGCTGAGGACAACAGAGAGACACAAACTGATGGAGAGAAGTGTGGAGGACCAGAACCAGACAGGACTCCAGGTCTACCTCCACTCGGAGCTGAACAGCAGCCAGGTGAGCTGAAATACAGTTTAAACTCTGCCAGCCTGTCCCTCTCTGATGTTGATCTCAACCTCTGCAGAAAACTAGTCAGACAACTTTGAAACAGAATCGGGCCTCGGACCAGTTTATGGTACTGGTTAAAACTGCAGGAGCTTCAGCAAACGTCCCTGTTGCTCATTTATTTTAGTAATGTGAAGAAAAGTCAACTGGTACAGATTCACAGATCCACGTGTGCAACATGGATCAGAGCAGCTATAAAAACACGGTACTGAGTTTTAATTGAGGCGTTTTGTTTCAGCGTTTTAATTTACTTTAATCCACTATAAAATAAAGATCCACGTGTGCAACATGGATCAGAGCAGCTATAAAAACACGGTACTGAGTTTTAATTGAGGCGTTTTGTTTCAGCGTTTTAATTTACTTTAATCCACTATAAAATAAAGGTGCTTTTTAGGTCATGAAATGTTTAATGTTCAAAATGAAAATGATAGAAAAAAATAGAAGCATTTGTTGAAACATTTCTACTGATTTCACAAAGTCCAGTAATTGGTTGAATATGAAAAATGTAACAAAAGCTTTTTACCTTTAATGGCCACCACCTATATTACATTAAAGACTTGAACTTTTCTGCAGTCGTCCTGTTGTGTTGAGCTGCAGTCTGGACTGAAAGCTTTCTGTCAGGGCTTCTTTCTACAACCTGAACCTATGGATTCATCCCACAGACCAAAAACATGCACCAGGTACCTGTCCAGGTGTTCCTGTGATGGACTGAGACCTGTCCAGTTGTCCCTCTGATGGACTGAGACCTGTCCAGTTGTCCCTCTGATGGACTGAGACCTGTCCAGTTGTCCCTTTGATGGACTAAGACCTGTCCAGTTGTCCCTTTGATGGACTGAGACCTGTCCAGTTGTCCCTCTGATGGACTGAGACCTGTCCAGTTGTCCCTGTGATGGACTGAGACCTGTCCAGTTGTCCCTTTGATGGACTGAGACCTGTCCAGTTGTCCCTGTGATGGACTGAGACCTGTCCAGGTGTCCCTTGATGGACTGAGACCTGTCCAGTTGTCCCTGTGATGGACTGAGACCTGTCCAGTTGTCCCTGTGATGGACTGAGACCTGTCCAGTTGTCCCTGTGATGGACTGAGACCTGTCCAGTTGTCCCTGTGATGGACTGAGACCTGTCCAGTTGTCCCTGTGATGGACTGAGACCTGTCCAGTTGTCCCTGTGATGGACTGAGACCTGTCCAGTTGTCCCTGTGATGGACTGAGACCTGTCCAGTTGTCCCTGTGATGGACTGAGACCTGTCCAGTTGTCCCTGTGATGGACTGAGACCTGTCCAGTTGTCCCTCTGATGGACTGAGACCTGTCCAGTTGTCCCTCTGATGGACTGAGACCTGTCCAGGTGTCCCTATGATGGACAGAGACCTGTCCAGGTTTCCCTGTGATTGACTAAGACCTGTCCAGTTGTCCCTCTTATGGACTGGGACCTGTCCAGTTGTCTCTGTGATGGACTGAAACCTGTCCAGTTGTTCCTGTGATGGACTGAGACCAGTGTTGCCAGATGGAATCCAGGTTTTCCAGCCCAAAAATCTGTTAAACACCGCCGAAAACCTGCCCAATCAGAAAGTGTCACGTGACACATCACATACAGCAAAGTTGGGGGGGGGGGGATACGAGTTAAATTAGGTCCTCTGGGTGGGTTAAAAAAAATGTAGAAACGTTTCTTCTTTTATCCAACAGACTTTTTCTTTTTTTTTTACTTCTGTATTTACACATTTTATATATATA
>JBBPBX010057625.1:0-22367 GCA_038048925.1 Garcialebias charrua
ATATTATATATATATATAATATATATATATATAATATATATATTATATATATATATAAATACATATTCTTCTTTTCTATTTTGGGACAACAGATAAAAAGTGCCAATGTCTGTCTGTGTGTCTGTCTGTGTGTCTGTGTCACATATATATATATATACACCGGTATAGAAATACATATTATTCTTTATACAGAAGAGTGTGTACATAAGTACATACATACAGTATTGTGTCTATCTGAGTGATGTTGGCCACACATCCTAATGTGTATACATATAGAGGTGTGTGTGTGTGTGTGTAGGTTCTATTATGTGCATTACAGATGTTGTACGTTTAATGTCATGTCTGTAATAATTGTAATTACTCTTTCTCTATGCAGGTTTTTTGCTACTGGAGACTCCTACAGGACCATAGCAAACAGCTTTCGTGTTGGAATTTCCACTGTCGTCAAAATTGTTCCTGATGTGGCGACCGCTATCTGGGACTGTCTAGTGGAGGAGTTCATGGCTGTACCTACAGTGGATGATTGGAGGTCCATTTCGAAGGAGTTTGAGGACATATGGAACTTCCCTCTGTGCTGCGGTGCGTTGGATGGAAAACATATTAGGCTGAAAGCACCTCGCAATTCAGGCTCAATGTTTTTTAATTATAAAGGTTCACACTCATTGGTTCTTCTAGCCGTGGTAGATGCAAAATACAGGTTCCGTATCATTGATGTTGGGGGGTATGGAAGAACCAGTGACGGCGGGATCTTGGCCAACTCCATCTTTGGTCAGGCTCTGCGTGACGGCACACTCAATCTGCCACCGGACCAGCACCTCCCTGGCGGTGGGGACAGAGGACCCCAGCCCCACGTCATCGTGGCAGATGAGGCTTTCCCGCTGCGCAGAAATTTAATGCGGCCCTTCCCAGGACGTGGGGAACTGACCAGAGAGCAACGTGTTTTCAACTATCGGCTGTCACGTGCACGTTTGGTGGTTGAGGATGCATTTGGGATCTGGTCTTGTCAGTGGCGTATGTTTCGGCGTGACCTTGAAATCTCCCCTGAGGTTGTGGAGAAGTGTGTCAAAGCCACTTGTGTTCTCCACAATTTCATCCGGGGTGACGACATACCAGCACACCGTGGAACAGAAGAACCCCTTCCTGGTGTCCAGAGAATGGGAGCAAACTGTGCGGCAAGAGATGCAATGGTGGCCAGAGAGGCATTCATGAGATACTTCTCAGAAGAAGGAGCAGTGGCATGGCAGCCAACAGAGTAGTCATCACCCCCACTGACTTGCAACGGCTCTGTTACGTTCCACCAAATCACCTGCAGAGCCAAGTCATTCTGAACAGTTTCTTGTTATACTTATTACTTTTGTTTAATTTAGCTCTTTATATGACCAAGTACACGACGTTCATTGTGAACACTGTCGTATCCACATTTTCATTTGTTGAATGTGTATAATTGCATTAAAAATTCCAGATGAAAATTGTGTGATAAATTTCTGTTCTGTCTTTCGGTTAGTTTTACTTAGAGAAGTATTCATACATAAACGACTATTAACAGAAACGCAACTGTTTTCGGTTTATGGTGATACCTTATATAACTTACATTTCATTATATAATCTCTAATAATTACTTTTTATTAAGTAAGTAAGAAAATGATTATCTGAAGTCGTACTGAACTAGTACTGTATTTGTTATTTGGGGAAACTTTTGTGCCAACATTTAATATTAACATAAAGGACCAAAAAATGAATAGCAGACTAAAACCAAAATTTTACAGAAATAGTATATTTCTGCCCTGTTCCACTGTATTCATATGAAATCATACAAATGCCAGAAAGTGCTAGTAACAAACCTGCAATATTAAAGCTAGCTACATGAAATGTAAAGTTTCTTATGTAGATTTACACCAGCCAGTTTCTCCTACGCATGTAAAGACTCGCACACCAATTCTATGTAGAAAACAGATTTATTTAAAAGTAGAAAACAGATTTATTTAAAAGTAGAAAACAGATTTATTTAAAAGTAGAAAACAGATTTATTTAAAAGTAGAAAACACATTTATTTAAAAGTAGAAAACACATTTATTTAAAAGTAGAAAACACATTTATTTAAAAGTAGAAAACACATTGCTATCTAAAAAAAAACAAATTATATATCCATATATATATACAAAGTGTATATGTGTGTATATATATGTGTGTATACTGTATATATATGTGTATATATATACATAGTATATATAAATATATATATATATATATATATGTATATACAAAGTGTATATGTATATATATATATTATATTAGCCTTCCTGGGATGTCACTGGACCCACTCTGTCGCCAGTGGACTCCTCATAAACCATGGTGTAGATTTTATATTGAAGTCTCTCACGCTGTAATGCAGGCATACGTTTCAGGGGAGCTACCAACGACATCACAAAACGCTCTACTTCGCAGGCGGGAGGTGGTGGTGGGGGCAGTGTGGCAGCCATATCTTTTCTTGTATTCAAGAATTGAAGGACCTCACGTTCAAAATCCTTCCGCTGCATGGGTCCCTGCTCCCTACGGGGTCTCTTCTGCGCTGATCCTGTAAAGAACACAGTACATGTGTTGAATGTTAGATGAGCTTTCAATTAATTGTTCTTATGAGTTTACATATGTTCTGTGTGTGTGGGTGTGTTTTGAAGTGGGGGAGATTTTGCCACCACTGGATCAGTTGTGTGTGTATTTGTGTCTGTGGTTTTTTGACACTAAATCTACACAAAAAGCACGATGAGAGTCACACCTGGGGCAGACGAAGGTGCTGGCATCACAGACGTGGTGGATGATGTGACAGGAGAAGTAGTTCTCACTGGAGCAGGAGTTGTCACTGGAGATACGGTTTGAGACAGCTCCAACACACCTGCGTCAATAGTTTCTGTGAATCAAATAACAAATAAACAATTTATTTATTAGTCCCGGAGACTCTTCCACCTCTTCTTGCATGTTTCCACTAAACAAAGGCATTGAAAAACGTTAAATGTGTTGGCTATACTTTGTGATAGCTGAAATCATTCTTATTTTTATCCAATTTGTGATGTAGTTTGAAGGTTATGATTGTTTGAACAAACTGTGAAATAAGGGGCAGATATAATAGGATTTCATCTTCTTTGTGCTCCATTTATTTTATCCGACTTGTATTCTTGTATCTGATGAAACTGTCTTGTATTGTTCTTTTATAATGAATGAACAAACATCAAATCAAAACGGCTAGCAGAGCTTAAACTGGCTAAACGTGAAACGTTCACCATTAAAAACTTACCCGGTAAACCGACTTCATCACTGACACTCCGCCAGGCAACGAGCTTTTTATTTCTGTCTCTGTAGAGGACATTTGACTGGTCGTAAAGGACTGGATGGGTACACACAGCAACGATGAGTTTCTCCTCCATTGTACACAACTTCGCGCTTTCTATCTGTCCAACAAACAATGCGTCACACAGTTGCGCATGCGCACAACCGTCCCCTCGTTCCGCGTCACATAGCTCCACCCCGACTCTCCCTGATTGGTTGACACACCAACCAATCAGGTAGATTTGAGCGGCGTTTGAACGTTTGAACCGCGAAAACTTCAGCTCAGCTGAAGCGGAACTTGGAAGCCGACGCCGGTTCACGTACACGGAAAAACGCTCCTCAGAACGCGCAACACGCACGCGACCTGACGCCAGACGCCAGGAGGTGCCTAGGTGCGTCCACCATTGACTTTACATGGAAGCTGGAAGCTTGGAGGTCAAAACGCTGCTCTGTGTGAACACACCATAGAGCATTCGTTGAAGCAGCTGACTCATTGTTCCGAGACTTTAAAAATAAGGCAGAGATTATCTTCAATCAAAGCTCTGCAGCTGTCAAGACATACAGTTACACAGTGCTGTGAAGCCATGGCTGAGGATTTAACCCAGCAAATGCGGAAGGACATCGGAGATTGTGTTTCTTGCTGCAGTTGGACAAATCTACAGATGTGAGTGACACAGCCCAGATGTGCATCTTCATTCGTATGGTGTTTAGTGATCTCACTACAAAAGAGGAGCTATTGAAAATACCGTACTTCCCATGAAAGAACAGACACGAGGAGAGGACATATTTCAGAGGTTTAAAAACGTTATTGAGAAAACTCAGCGCCCAGTGTACAAATTGGTGTCTATCACCACAGATGGAGCACCTGCAATGGTTGGGCATGTGAATGGCTTCATTGCCAAGTGCAGGCAGGATGATGCGTTCCCAGACTTCTTGAATTACCATTGCATAATCCACCAACAAACGTTATGCGCTAAAATGTTCAACATGAAAGAGATCATGGCTTCTAAAAACTGGTCATGACCCACATCAAAACATCCATCAACATCAACGAAGACCCTCATCAGTATGCATACCATGAAAACGATCAACAGAGGATGCCATCTCCTCTGTGGTCCACACTGCTCTCACCCACTTTGAACAGAAGGACTCATACGTCCGTATGCTCTTTGTGGACTTCACATCTGCCTTCAACACCATGATCCCCCAAACCCTGATGGACAAACTATTCACACTAGGACAAAGCCCCTCCATTTGTAACTGGGTACAGTACTAGACTTCTTAACAAACAGAACACAGTCAGTAGCTGTGTTTCCATCCATTTTCATTTCGAATTTTGAGCTAATTTTTGAAATCTCGCAAATATGTAAATACAAATTAATGCGAAGCAGAAGTGTTTCCATCTGCTGGCTTGTAGCGCATCTACCAAGCCACGCACAGCGTCATTACGTCAGACGTCAGCGTCATTACGTCAGACGTCAGCACTGCGCATGTCTACAGTAAACAGGAAGTAGCGGTTGAAAACAGAACCCGGCCACACATCTCGTCAAAATGCAGAGAATATTTCAGGTATGTGTTGCTATCGGGCAAGTTGTATTTATTCTGTCATGCAAACTAGTTTTAGCGATGTTACATGTTGTCCGGAGCGGAAACAGCTGAACGTCACGTGACGTGAATGTTCGCTACGGCAGAACTGTGTCGGAAAATCTGTTTCCATCTGTCGTTTTGCGCATCTGCTCATTTTCGAAGCTCCCAAAAACCACCTCAAGCGAGCGTATAAACTTTTTGGCGAATTTGAGGAAGTAAATACGGATTTTGCCGTTTCCATTAAGCTTTTCTGCTGCGATACTTCAAAATGCGCAGCTAGAAACCTTGATGGAAACACGGCTAGTGAGGATCCACGACTTCTCCTCCTCCACCATAACCCTCAGCACTGGCTCTCCTCAAGGATGTGTGTTGAGCCCTCTCCTATTCACTCTGCTCACATATGATTGTGCAGCCACCCATCCAGGCTGTCATATTGTAAAGTTTGCAGATGATACAGCTGTGGTGGGATGCATCACAAACGATTAGTCCAGCTACAGGCAGGAGGTGGAACACCTGGAGAGCTGGTGCAAGGACAATAACCTTCACATCAATGTGAAGAAGACAAAGGAGATGATTGTGGACTTCAGAAGGAACAAACACACCCACACCCCACTGAACATAAGAGGATCTGCGGTGGAAGTGGTCTCCAGCTACACGTACTTGGGTGTACACATGAATGATAACCTCAGCTGGAGCAACAACACCACCAGCCTGATCAAGAAAGGTCATCAGAGACTCTACTTCCTCAGGCGGCTGAGACGAGCTGGTCTGAGAAGCTCAGTCCTCACCTCCTTCTACAGGTGTGCAGTGGAGAGCATCCTATGCTCCAGAGCTACAGAAAGAAAAGCTCTGCAGAGAGTGGTGAAGGCTGCACAGAAGTCTGTTGGAGTCAGTCTCCCCACTATCACAGACATCTACACCTCCAGATGCAGGAAGAGGGCCACCTGCATCATGAAGGACCCCGCTCACCCAGCACACACACTTTTTGCACCACTCCCCTCAGGAAGGTGGTTGAGGAGCATTAAGCGTAGGACCGCTAGACAGAGGAAAAGCTTTTACCCTGAGGCTGTTAGACTCATGAATAAATAACCAGAATAATCACTGCGAAATATCACATCATGTTGCTGCTGATCTGTTTCATCTTCTTTTTCTTCTTCTTTTTTCGGCTTTTCCCTTTTCAGGGGTCGCCACAGCGAGTCATCCTCCTCCACCTCACTCTGTCCTCTGCATCTGCTGTTCTCACTCCGACTACCTTCATGTCCTCTCTAACTGCATCCATAGATCTCCTCTTTGGCCTCCCTCTTTGTCTTTTCCCTGGCAGCTGCATTTCTAACATCCTTCTACCAATATAATAATAATAATAATAATGTCTTTTCCTGTCATCTGCGTATGTTCCCATACACAGACGAAATTCGTCTCTGCATTTAACCCAACCACCTACCAGGTGGTGCAGTGAGCAGCCCGAAAGCGCCCGGGGAGCTGGAGAAATAGGTGTGCACTCATAGACACCCCAAGCTGGGTAGTGGCCGGGACGCGAACCCGCGACCTTCGGATCCGTAGTCAAAAGCCCTGCCACTAGACCATATACCCACTGTCCCTCCTCTGGACATGTCCAAACCATCTCAGTCTGGCCTCCCCAACTTTATCTCCAAGTTGTTCAACATGTGCTGTACCTCTGATGGTCTCATTCCTGATCTTATCCATCCTTGTCACTCCTAATGAGAACCTCAGCATCTTCATTTCTGCCACTTCCAGTTCTTTCTCCTGTCTTTTTGTCAGTGCCACCGTCTCCAGACCATACAATATAGCTGGTCTTACCACTAAGGGTGGGCAATATGGCTCAAAAAATATATCTTGATATTTCAGAGCATTATCACGATAACGATAAATTTCGTGATATAACGAAAAAAAAAACAGAAATCAAATTTATTTATTTGACAAAATTAACTTAACATGTTGCTATGCAGTATTATATAAAATAAAAACAAGGGGTAATTTTACTGAAATTACTTTATTTAGTAAAGTATTCGGTCTCTAAGTATAAAAATTAAAATGATCTGTTATTTAGATTGAAAAAGTCTGCACAAAATATAGATAAACAAAAACCACCACAAAAACTTAAGTGCAGGTGTAGTTTCCTAAAACAACTAAATAAAATGAATCTTAAAGTCCATGACCCACCATGTTTTCAAATTGCATCGCCATTAATATTTAATAGTGAATTAAATTATGATACAGGAGCGTTTATTGATATTGTAGAGAAATAACGCTAAATGTGTTATTTCATGATTTTTAGCATATTTTAACAGCAGTGCTCCGGAAAAGTCTGCCCCTCTCCATATATGGGCATTGACATCACTCAAGTATCCGCCTTAAATTCCGACAGAGTTAGAACAAGCACCATGGATCAACTAGTAGCTTTCTTATTCCTGACCAGAGTAGTTATGAAATAAAAACTAATAAAATGCCGAACCGATGTGTTGCCCAGCATTTGGATTTAAGGGGAAAAGTGGTACGAGACTGAGGGAAGAATGTGCCTCTCTCTGGGAAATGGACTCAGCCCCCACCAAGGACCGAGCAGCGAAGAAGGCCCGGACCTCGACAGTTGTACGAAAACGGGAGGTTTTGCGGGTAAGACTTTGCTCAATTTAATTTTTGACATCAGAACAGAATGAATAATAGAGTAGGCTTTTAAATGTACCATAGTTTGGTAATATTCACGCCACTTTTTCATGAAAATGTGTGTTGCTAGCCTGTGGCTGGTTAGCATAATGCTAATGCTATGCTAGTTAGCATAATATGTGTCTCAGCTGTGTGTCCGGGTCTGAGGTCTGTATGTGCGCGGCAGTAGCTGCGATAACTGTCGGTTCTCATGTATGAGTGTGCGGGTCGAGCTCAGTGTCCGGTTCTGAGCTGTCCGGGTTCTGAACTGTCCGGGTCTGAGCTCTGTATGTGCGCGGCAGCAGCTGCGATGACGGTCGGTTCTCGTGTATGAGTGTGCGGGTCGAGCTCAGTGTCCGGTTCTGAGCTGTCCGGGTCTGAGCTCTGTATGTGCGCGGCAGCAGCTGCGATGACTTGTCGGTTCTCATGTATGAGTGTGCGGGTCAAGCTCAGTGTCCGGTTCTGAGCTGTCCGGGATCTGAGCTGTCTGGGTCTGAGCTTTCCGGGTCTGAGCTTTGAGTGTGCGGGTCGAGCTCAGTGTATAAAAATGACTGGTTATGACTGCGTGGCAAAGTCAGAGCGTAAGATCCATTGCAGTGCCTTCTGAGGGGGATCCTTTTTTTGCGTCACTCTGGAGTTCGGCAATCTTCGGAGGAGTTTCCGGATGCTTCCGGAAAATCTGTTTTTTTTTGTTTTTGTTTTTTTACACTCGCCTGACCCAAATGCAAAAATGAAAATAGACATCATATTCTACTACAGTAATTGTCCAATATGGTGAATTGTTACTGTCACGATAGGTGTTGTCCTTTAAGATCTGTTGGGCATAAATGTAACATACAACAAAATATATGTTGCACTGTAAACCCTAATAAGTTCACAGAACTCAAAAGTTTTTTTGTAACAGATTACATAATAAAAATTGAGTGATGTTTTAAAAAATTTAAGTTTACACAAACTAAAAATTGCATGTGCAGTTGTCTTAAATTATCTCAACATTAACTTATAAATTTTGATTTTTCTCAACTTATAATTAGGGAGTACTTCACATAAAATTTTCAATATTTTCAGCTCATATATACTTGAAATACACTCAAATTTTTTATAATTTTCAACACAAATACGGCTTGAAATAAACTTAAAATTTTCTATATTACTCAGCTCATAATCTGGGAAATATGCCCTCAAAATTGACCCAATAATGAAATACTCACAATTTTTAACAAATTATTTTATTAAATATATATACAGTATATATATATATATATATATATTCCAAACAAAGTGCTTGTCATAAATTAAAACAAACGAAAAAGGAGATGGCTCCAGCACCTTAAGAGAAAAACTCAAAGGATAAAAACTAGCTTATAAATATAATCCATCCTCAACAACAACAACATTTACAATGTGCTGCCATTTAACACTGTTTAAAAACATTAAGGCACTTAAGGAAACTTAAAAAAAAAACACATTAAAATAAAGTACTGTAGTTGTTTCAACTGTGCCTTACGTCAACTGGCAACATCAGGTACTGCATCAAGGTAGGCGTTAACAGAACCTTAAAGATCCACCGACATCATCTTTGAACTTTGCATAAAATGTCACAAGATATATATCTTGTATCATTCAACTATGTTCTTTTTAGCAAACAAAATGATAAATTAATGAAAATTCCTTTCAAAGTGAGTTTAAAATTAAAAACCGTGTTTCTTCACGGGACGTCTGACTGCACGCGAATGCAACATCTGTGACGTAGGAGAAAGAACCTTCAGTCTGCGTCCGCTAGGATAACATAACGTATTCTCTGCCAGATCGCCTTTTTTTTTAATAACTTAAAAAATATAATAATAATAATAATAATAATATGCAGGTACCATACGTTGTGTCGCATTTGGGTGTTCTATAATAATTTGTCACATTTGTCATCTGTGTATGTTTCCCATACTTGACAGACGAAATTGGTCTTCTGCCTTTAACCCAACCACCACCAGGTGGTGCAGCGAGCAGCCGTAGTCAGCGCTCGGGGAGCTGGAGAATTAGATGTGCACTCATAGACATCCCAAGGTGTGTAGTGGCCGGGGCGCGAACCCGCGTCCTTCGGGTCCCAAGTCAAATAATATCATCAGTGAACAAGTGAGCCTTTTCACTTTCCCAAAATATGTAAGACCTTCTTCAAGTATGGAATAAATAAAGCTGCCCCCCTCGGAGATCGCTTCCTGAACAGGTAAGACTCAATTAAATATGGGTGCAGACCTAAATTAGAACCTGCTGTTTCTGCTCATCTAACTTGCTGCTTCCCAAACTGAAGACAAATCGCTCAAATCTTAACTTGGATTGATAATTTTGTTGTTTTATTTCTTGTCCGCCATGAATATTTTAAAAGGGGCGTTCTAAAGACGTCCTCCTTCCTATGTCACAGATGTTGCATTTGCGTGTAGTCGGATGTCCCGTGAAGAAACCCGGTTTTTAATTTTAAACTCACTTTGAAAGGAATTTTCATTAATTTATCCTTTTGTTACAAAAACGAACATAGTTGAATGTTACAAGATATATATCTTGTAACATTTTATGCAAAGTAGAAAGATGATGTCACATACACTTTAAAGGTCCGCTGACATCATCTTTGAACTTTGCATAAAATGTTACAAGATATATATCTTGTATCATTCAACTATGTTCGTTTTTGCAAACAAAATGATAAATTAATGAAAATTACTTTCAAAGTGAGTTCAAAATTAAAAACCATGTTTCTTCACGGGACATCCATTCCGACTACACGCGAATGCAACATTTGACGTAGGAGAAAGACCGTCGTTAGAACGCCCCTTTTAAATATTTATGGCGGACAAGAAATAAAACAACAAAATTATCAATCCAAGTTAAGATTTGAGCGATTTGTCTTCAGTTTGGGAAGCAGCAAGTTAGATGAGCAGAAACAGCAGGTTCTAATTTAGGTCTGCACCCGTATTTAATTGAGTCTTACCTTTTCAGGAAGCGAGGGATCTCCGAGGGGGGGCAGCTTTATTTATTCCATACTTGAAGAAGGTCTTACATCTTTTGGGAAAGTGAAAAGGCTCACTTGTTCACTGATGATATTAGAACACTCAAATGCGACACAACGTATGGTACCTGCATTTTTCAAGTTATTAAAAAAAAGGCGATCTGGCAGAGAATACGTTATGTTATCCTAGCGGACGCAGACTGAAGGTTCTTTCTCCTACGTCACAGATGTTGCATTCGCGTGTAGTCAGATGTCCCGTGAAGAAACACGGTTTTTAATTTTAAACTCACTTTGAAAGGAATTTTCATTAATTTATCATTTTGTTTGCAAAAACGAACATAGTTGAATGATACAAGATATATATCTTGTGACATTTCATGCAAAGTTCAAAGATGATGTCAGTGGATCTTTAAACGTGTATAGTGCATGAAATGAACAGTCATTTCGTTAGTTACGTTAGATGTACCCAAGGAGCAGGACAAATGAGTCAGCCAGATTTGTGGGACCACTCGCAATCATTTCATCCTCCACGACAATAAAGATGCTCTCAGGGCTGAACATCTGGGACGACTGTCAGAAGAGCCACCAGAGTGTCAGTGAGGTCTGGACCATCTGCTGCCTACAAAACACAAATACAAGAATGAGTTCATTCCTTCAAGTTTACTATACTAATTATGCGAATGATTTCTAGACATTACTGTCACTTAGCACCTAAGACTTAGACTGCAACTTAGCTACATGTTTAAACCATTGTCTTTGCTTATGTCTTATGTTTGTTTCACACTTATCTTTCACATCCCTCAAATAACTGTTGCAGACTAGATTTTGGGAAATTAGGTGTTTTGACAAAGAAATTATTGTTATTTGTGTAGTGGGCATGACCTTGTCCACTTTTAAGACACCTGTGTACTTTTGAACTGTCCAGTGATGACCTTTACTGACCTCTCAGTAAAGCAAGACATTTACTACAAAATCATTCATTAAGCTGTAATCTGATAAATATAGTCACCAAAAGAGACTATTTCTATCTTTGATTTTAGGCTGATGTGATCAAAAGAATAACTTTTGTCATTTTCATGATGTGTGCTTTTAAGCTGTGTCATTCTGTAAGAGTTAAACTGTGTTCACTGCTGTGTTTAAAGGTGAAGCCTTCGGGTCACAGAGACCGGACGGTTTTGTTTAGAAACTCAGAGACAGTCTCATGAGCAGGGCTCCAGCTTTATCTATCTTTTTCCTAAACATTTCTCTCTGCTGCTGCTTGTAACCTTGGGCCTGATAAGGCAAGTGAACTCCTCTCTTTGTTCCTGCTTTAAGTTCTAACTGTGCGGAAACGCTTCAGTCTTTGAATGGACAGAGAGTTTGAATGGACAGAGAGTTTGAATGGACAGAGACCTGAAAGCTCTCTGCCTTGCAGCTGGTCAAGCTTGGTCAAGAGCCAAAGACTAACTTGTCAGCTAGAACTGATGGACGCCTCCATCCAGTTCCCCGAGCAAAAGCTCCAAAGTTCCTAATGAACTTTCTTTGAGAAACATCTCGTCTTGAAGTCGGCCAGAAGCTGCCACATGTTTCTGACGGCTGACGCGGATCCGAGGAGACGTTGGAAGTAAACGACCAGTTCAGACGTACGAGGGCCGGAAGGACTCTGTGCACCTGGGAGGCTGGTGATATCTTTATCAGACGCATCGTCAAAAGGTAAAGAGCTGTTTACAAACGTACCTGGGATTTAGCCGAAGTCGGATGGAAAGTGTCATCTCTGGTTACACTCGAGATAAATAACTTAATCTCTCCAACCTCTTATTCCTCCTTTTCCCTTTCCCTCTCAATCTTAAGCTGGAAACTATTTTAAGCTGAAGAGCCCCTCAGACTAAATATGTGTACGTACGTTCCTCGTACGTGGATCTGAAAGTTTATTGATAAAACTGTGATCTCTCGTGAACTGTAACGTCATGTTTGCATATTGGGATCCAAGTTTTAGACTCTAACAGATTAATTATTTTGGCTGGAAAAGTGTTCAGAACGATTGCAGGACTGCAGTTAATGACATTTGAAGCTGAAATTGTTATTTGTTCAACTTTTGAAACGCTATAAGTAGTTTGGTGGGGATCTGTCTCGCTGTGTGGGAAGTGTTTGGTGGTTCTGATAAGGACCCGGTCCAGATTACGTTGCACAAGCTGAGGCAATCTCACTGCAAAATGACCGCCGAGTCAAATTGCCTGAAAAGCTAATTTAACATCTACAAGATTGCTGTGCTGGTATTTTACATGTTGGAGCAGGTCATAGAAGCATATTACTGTTAGAACGGTGTCGGATAGTGGTTCTGAAACCCGAGTTCTGCTCCTTTAAAGTGGACGGAACCGACCTGAACGCGGCTCCGAGGGAGTCCGTGTCGTGTTACAGTTGACGTGCTGGTTACTGAGCGTAGCTTAGTCGTGCCTGTTTTAAATGTGATTGCCACGTTTCAGAGTTTTGGGGAGTTAATTCGAAGCGTTTGAGTTGGTTACGAGTCTATAAAGTTGTGTTCTGTTGTGCTAAGCTAACGTTAAAGAGCTACGTGTCCTAGTACACGTTTGTTTATGAGCTGTGATTGGATGAAACGAGAGCTGTGAGCTGTCAATCACTCGTAGCGAGCGCTGATTCGCTGTAGTGGGAACGCACGCCGTTGCGACCAACCCACTTTGTCGTCATTTCCGGTACTACATTGGTCGAAGGTAAGAAAAACTACATTTACCATGAATGCTTGGAATGAACTACAACCGCTGTGATTGATTGGTTGACGTCACGTATCTGTGTAGCGAGCTCCGCCTCGCTCAGCACAGCAGAGCTGGTGACGCGCTGCGTCGACCCGCCTATTTGTGTCGTCATTTCCTGATGCACTTTGAGTGACAAGCAGACGCAGTTCACACACACACGGTGAAAAGTGGTTTCACTAAAAGTTTAAAAAACTCAATTTAAGCCATCTAAACTGTCTAACAACATAAATTTGTCTCTGACAAGACCGTAGTTCGAGCGTTTATCACGAACACACTAGAAACTAACTCTAAAAGGTAGTTTTAGTTTAAATACTGAATGAAAAATTTTGTCTCCTCGTGATAACAAACATTAAGACTCGAAGCTGCCCCCTGTTGGTTAAAAGACGTTGACAGATGAGTTTTCTCAAAAACATCATAAAGAAGTCAGCATTTTATGGTGAAATTACCAGCTTTAAAAAATTGTTCTGTACACAAACAAAAATTCCTGTTTATTTTAAATACAAATTGTAGAATAACAGAGGTACAGACAAACAATTTATGCTCATTTTAAATACTGAAGAGATTTAAAATAACACTCAAAAGGGAATTTTTATTTGATTTTCAAATTAAATAAAAACAAAAATGATGGAGAACAGAGCATTTCCACATTATGCTCTTCACATCTCTGAATTTTAAACAGAATTGTTGTACATCTGTACACTTTTAGTTAAAAATTGCATTTTTAACGTTTTTCTGTGTAAAATTAATGACTCCAGTTTATTTTAAATAAAAAGTTTAAAATAACAAACAAAAGTACAGTTTTCACTCCAAAGAAAGCAGACCAGATTTGAACATGTCACAAGACAACAAATGGATAAAAATCACTGATTTTTATTTGAAGTAACATCATTACTGTACTGTTATGCTGAGCGCACAAACACTCGTTTATTTTAAATAAAAAATTGTTTGAAATAACGAACAGAACGTCCTTTTTCGCTCCTGATAACTGTCAAATGCAGTACAAAATCAGTTTCACTGAGACTGCAAGACATCTTTTTAAAGGCATGCTCAAGCAGCATCCTGTCACATTTTAGTGAAGTCATTGCATTTAAGTCAGCCCTCTTTTATAAGCGTTTGAGTAAGAAAAAACGGAAATCAGGCTGCTTGGGTTAGTTAGTAACTGTTGTTTGAACGTAAGTTCTATTTTAAAGTTAACACTGCAAGAGTGCATTTAACTTTTACAAAGTTCATTGAGGGTAAAAACCTGGAAAAAGGTACCTATGAATACTTATTACACAGTGAAACGCGTAAACCTCAGCTGATTAGTTTATTTGACTCAGTGCTACATTAAAAGTGAATATTTATTTGCAAACACTAACATGAGAACAATCTTTTGATTTTTTTCACACAAAATCAATACAATAATGGACGTTATACAGGGTGAAACAAGTGAGAGGGTCCGCTCCATCAGGACCCCAAAAAGGCTTAGATCGAGCCGAGGTGGTGACTGCTCAATTGACAGGTACGTGCAAGGAAAAAATGAACATCCTTTGATGTTTTACGACAGGCACCTTAAAGCTCATTTTGGTGACAAATATACACCAGGCATGGAAGAAGATGAAGACTTTAAGTGGTCTTTCTTCTTACATCTCGGCTATAAGATACGATTTCCGCTGCTCACCGTGGTTAATGCAAAAACGCAAACCATGGAAGAAATAAAACAGTGTGTTGTGAATGTCTTTGAAGCTAACATGCAAACCAAAACACCCTTACAGGTGTCCCCAGGTGAAGCGGTCAAATCCCACTCGCTGGAGCTGGAAGGGACAAGTTCATCAACTCCCTCTCCTAAAAAAGGCGAGAAAAAACATGTTTTTCAAACTAACAAACCACAACAGGAACCTGCCCGCTGGAACAATGAGCCGGAGTGGCTCAGACAAGACCCAGAGTACATAAAACGATTTCAAAGGGGCGCACGTCCTAAAGATAAGAAAGATGGTCACAAACCACGTAGTGAAGATGCCCGCTGGAACAATGAGCCAGAGTGGCTCAGACAAGACCCAGAGTACATAAAACGATTTCAAAGGACGAGCACACGTCCTGTCCCTGCACCTCGGACGAAGCTGCCCGAGATAAGCAAAAAACCACAAACGGTGGACGCCCGCTCTTTAAGTGACCCTCCGCGGTCTACACCGAGCAAAGGCCCTGCCCCCGCACTGCGGACTGGACAGTCCGGGAGTAGCAAAAGGTCACAGAAGTTCCAGGAAAAAGGCAACGCACCACTAAGCTCTGAGGAGATAGTGGACAAAAGTTGGTTGTTTGAAAACTTGAATGATATAGAGGATGACCAAACTGGTACAATGCGTGACGTTGTCTTTGATGACTCAGAGCACACAAATTACCAGCTGTTGGAGGCAGAGAATGAACTGATAAGGCAGAAGTGCAAACGACAAAGAGAAAAACTTCTCAAAGAAGGCCTTGAGTTACAACATCGGTTTAAACAATCAATGATGAAACAGTGCGCTGTAACTGCTGTTGAGGCTCACATGCAAAACAAAACACCCACTGAGGCGTGCCCAGGTCAAAAGGTCGTATCACAGTCGCTAAAAGTAGGCGAGGTTCACTCTCCTATAGACAGCGAGAATGAACACTATCGTCTCAAAGGCCTTCTGACCTCAGAAGTGGTGGAGAACACGCGTCGGTTGTTAAAAGAGTGGGATGATACTAGCGAGAATGAACACTATCGTCTCAAAGGCCTTCTGACCTCAGAAGTGGTGGAGAACACGCGTCGGTTGTTAAAAGAGTTGGATAATACTAGCAAGAATGAACAAGATTTTCAAACTGACATACACCGAAATGTTGGTACCAGTTGGAACAGTGACTCAAAATGGTTTAAAGGGAGCCCCGCCCCTGAAGCACCTCAGATTGAAAAATCTGAGACAAGCAACGAACCACAAAAGGTAGGTGTTCACTCTCTAAGAGACCCACAACGGTTCAGATCGAACCAGATGGGTGAAAACCAAGGTCCATCGGTGGGTGGACTTCAAAAGAAATTGAAGGATGAGGACCTATACTCATGTAACTATGCGTGGTCCCAACAGAAACCCCTGAGCCTTGGAACTGCACCTCCCGCGCCTCGAACAGAACAGTTCGAGACAGGCAAAGAGTCACGAATGTCCCGGAATAATGGCCCAACACCTCTATGCTCGGAAGAGACAGAGGAAGTAAGTAGTTTGTCAGTAGATTTGAATGTTACTGTGCTTGACCAACCTGATACAATGAGTGGCGTTATCATTGATAATGACACTCTCAACGTTGACCAACCTGGAGCGATGTGTAGCACTGTCTTTCACAAAGACTCAGAGCACACAAATAACTCAGCGCACACTACTACCAACATTGCCATGGATGTTGACAGCAAACCAATTGCTGACACACAACAACATCCTGAAGGTCATGATGCTGACAGCCAACAAGATGCTGACAGTGAACATGAGTACACAGACAGAGTCACACGTGAACAGAAACGAAAGACTGAATATATCGTTGCACATAAGTTCTGCAGCGTGTAGGAAGAGAAGTTGGATTATTTTGTTATGTTTACTTCTAAAACAAATTGAAGCTACATATCCGCGGTAAACAGAGTCAAACATTATTTTCATTGATCTCCTTTTATCTATCAGTACTTAAAATACCCTAATCTACTTTAATACCTAAAGCTACATTTTCAGTGAATTTAAGACTTTTTAAGAAATTAAAAATTTCAAATAAAATCTAAGACTTTTTTAAGGACCCGTGGGAACCCTGGAGTTTGTTAAATTGACTTTGAGTTGAGCTCCTGCCTGACGACTAGTAAAAAGCCACCATCAACATAGCTCCGTTACTGTGATTCACCATGGCAACAGGGGAAAAACAGGAAGCAAACATTTTCTGGAGGGATAACACATCAACTCAGAGTTCAGAGTGTAGTTAAAGTTTTTTTTTTTCATCAGACCAGTGCTGTTTGTTAGTACCTTCACATTTGGATTACTTCCAGCAAATGGCAGGAAGTCTGCCAGCTGATTTTTGCTTGGTTAAAATCAGCTGGCAGACACGTCAGTTACACCACGTGACTTCTGATGAAGATTGCAGCAAGTAATTGAAAAAAGTCAAGGTTTGTTGAACCTCCTTTATGGAATAGTCCTCTGGAATGGATAGCACAGTATTACTTACATTACAGGTCATGAAGAACTTGGAGGCATCTTCACGCAGGTATACAGGAAGTGCATGAAGGATGAGGGCCCGTCTCATATTTACATCATGTTGTTCCTATGGACCAAAAATATCCATGACAATAGTATTGTATACACAAATACAAACCTTTATCATCCAAATTAATAACTTTGTATTGCAAATACTTTAATAACTCCCAAAGGAAAAAACTTAAAATTGTAAATCAAATTTTATGAAAACAGTTTTTATTAGGACTTCCTAAAATTGAAGCTGATTTGAATATGTGTTCATGGCATAATCCCCTAACCTCGGGACACAGTTCAGGCACTTTAAAGTATGGCTGCTGTTTTACAATTGTTTCTGAATCATGCAAAGTTCAATATTCACCTGAAGGTCATACACCCTCATGAGCTTGGTTAGCTCCTCCGCTATCTTGCCCGTCATGGTGGCCTTGTCTCTGAATAAGGTTATGAGTTTCGGCGTGTATCTGTCCAGCTCCTTGTAGAATTGATTGCGCAGGTTAACATTGTTGATTCGGTGGAACTCTGCAAACACCTGTACATGGACACAATTACACAAATGTACAAAGAGGAATTATGAACAGAAATGTGAAGATATTTTAAGAAGTTTTCTGTTGGCAGATAGCAAAACAAAGTGCATTTGTATTAGGGATGTGTCAGAACCAAGTTAGAAATGGAAAGTTAAATGTCATTCTTTAAAACAGACTGTACAACATTTTATTTTTTTACCTGTGAATCCATAAGTAGGGATGGCCATCTGTCCAAGACGTCTCTCACCTTTTGTACCCCGATATCTGTACACAAGATGTGCAGAAAGATGATTTATTCATTTTCAAAAACATTTCTTAAATAATACATAATGCTAAATAGCAGGATTTAAATATACCAATTATAAACTAAATTACACTAATTATAGTAGAAATGGAAATGTTACAAAAATGAGCAAGTTATTTATTAACAAGCAAAGCATCAAAATTGTGGGCTTTTAGAATTTCCAATTCGGTTATTGATGGTTTTTGTTGTTAACAAAGTATTAAGAAAGAGTCCAAGTGATCAAAGTTTTTTTCCTGTGGACCCCACATTTCAAAATAACACATAAAATAAAACCAAATTCACTGGAAGTATTTCTAAATATATCCTACCTTAACGGTTTAGAGATGATCTCACAACCACACACTTGAACCTACGAAGAAATACAAACACAGGCTCGGTCAGCATCACAAGACATTACTGTATGTTGTTCAGCATTTTTCGTTTCACGCTAGTACACACTACACACCCACACGAGATGCATGCTAGGTTGCTAATGCTAAGCGTGCTGCAAGATAATAGCGCCGTGCTGAAATGCGCCCAGGAAATTTAGTTCCGCTGTGCACATAATTCTCCTGTTAAAGTGAAAAAATAACTGAAACGGTACGCAGGTGGACCAAACCGGCGAACAGCGGGGAAATCCGACAGAAACCGTAAAGCAGAGATAACGTTACGCTTCAAACCATAGATATCTATGCTTCAAACGGCTTCACGGGCCTCTTGTCCCGAGCAAACATGCATTATGGGAAATGTAGTTCATCCAGAAAAGCCGCGAACCGTAGTTGAAGTAACATCGTATTTGTCACATTAAACGACTTCTGAAGTTATAGCATTCACTGTGCACATTATACAAATGTATCCCCAGCTCATAATTTAAGACTAGTTATCGAAATTCAGTTTAAAAAAATAAAATAACGTTGTCTTACTTACCAAATCAGGGCTGATGATAAGACGCCGCTTATGAAAACGAGGACAATAAGACTGAGAAAAACTGAGGTGGTGGTGGTTTGAAGCGGGGGTGGGTGGGAAATGCACCTTGCAAACAAATAAAAACAAATTAAACCGTAGTTCACATCCACAGGCTGGCAAAAAAATTCACCGCATCGAGGCAAATTCAAGATGGCTGACTCAGGCTGACTCATCTCACCCGAGGGAGAGATAGACCCCACCCACCAGAACGTGATGACGTTGCTAACGTCACACTGGTTTCTAAAACTTTTGAGCGTTCCAAACAAATTAACTCTGAAATATTGAGCCCTCTTCAATTAAAGTGGCATAAATCTCAACTGAGCTCAAAACTTTATAGTTCGGTCAACTCCTTAACGACATTTGACTGTTGTGAACTTATTAGTTATGAGCTAGTACAACTGTCCGGTAATACAGTGTTGACTGAAACTCTTCAAACAGATTATTTCTTTGCAGATGTGATGGGCGATAGGAGGAAGGGTAAAATTTAGTTAATTTTTTCAGAAATAGATCCTGTCTAACTCTGAATGCTAGGAATGGCCTTGTAATTGCTACTTTCATTCTCACCATTGACTGTGGTGACATTAGGGGTGGGTGAAATGGCTCAAATATAATATTGTGGTTTTCAGAGCATTCTGACGATAACGATAAATTTCGTGATACAAAAAAACAGAAATCATAGTTATTCATTTCACAAAATTAACTTAACATGTTGCTTTGCAGTATTATATAAAAAATAAAAACAACAAGGGTTAATGAAATTACTTTATTCAGTAAAGTATTCAGTCTCCAAGTATAAAAATGCAAAATACAAAATATCCTTCTGTTATTTAGATTGTAAAAGTCTGCACAAAATATAGATCAACAAAATCCACCACAAAAACTAAAGTGCAGGTGCAGTTTCCCAAAATAACTGAATAAAACAAAGCTTAAGATCTGTTGAGCATACATGTAACATACAACAAAATATATGTTGCCTTTTAAATGTGCTATAACTTCCAAAACTTGACAAGGAGTCCAGCTGACCCTGAAGCTTGTGGTGTTTCAGCTTCCTCTGTTCCTGCAGGAATGATTCCATTTCTCTTGATGCTCTGTCTTTGATCACCTGCCTCTTCTTGGTCCATGGATGGACCGACTGTGGAAACTAAAGCCCACAGTATACTCTTGCGTATGTCCGTCCGCGGAGGTATGTGCGTATGTCCGCAGAGGTATGCACGTACCTCCACAGGGCATGTCCGCGCAAAGCTAAATTTTTACGACCGCATACGCGTACTTGGTGTCGTACAATAAACTGCCCGGTGACAGACTGTTTTGTATGCGACACCAATGTATTAAATTCCCCTTCTTCTTCCCTGATCTGGCCTTTTCTTTTGTTTTGTTTTTTCACCAAGAGGCAAGTGATCTCTTCCCCCTCCGTTGACGCCATGACTGAAATTGTGAGAAATGAAGGAATTTGTCACGAGCAAATTTAAATCAGGTCCAGTTTTTTTCGACCCGTCAATCAATCCAGTGGGCGTGTCAGCAAATGACCAATCAGCGACCTCAATTTGTCCCGAAGGTAAACACTCCTTGTCTATGGAGCTGCTCTGCAGCCGCTCTGGGTGGACGCTCGAGCATGAAGTCTCAACACTCTGCGCACAGTTTCCGCGCGGCTGACAGGACGCGCAAGTATACTGGAGCCTTAAGAGACACTGTTGAGCTACGCGTGTTTGTACCGGCAGTTTAGAACGGGGGAGACGCAGCCGAGCTGCGCCTGTACCGGCAGCTCAGAGCAGGGTGGGGGGGAGAGAAAAAATACAAGCTGCATTTGTACCGGCAGCTTAGAGCGGGGTGGGGGAAGGGAGAAACAGCTGAGCTGTCTGTACCTGCAGTTTAGAGCTGGGTGGAGAGACAGCTGAGTTGCACGTTGTTTGTTTTTAGCTTTTTAGCTAGCTAGCATTGCGTGCAACTAATTAGCGTTATGCCATTATCAACAGGTGGAGGGGGTGCACTGTTCGGTTTGGTCGTTTGGTGTGCTCAGTTCTGTTAACGGGGCAGGGCGCCTTGACGTATTACGTCATGAAATTAGCATATCATGATATAATTTATTTTCCCGGGCAAGCTTTTTAAAAAACTTTTTTACCGGTATTATCGAGAACAATATGATATAGCCCAGCCCTAGGTGACGTTACATGAACTTTCCTACAAGCACCCTGCAGATGTTGAATGCTGTCTATCACAGTGCACCAAGATTCATAACTGGCTGTAACTACCGTGCCCTGTATTCACTGGTTAACTTGTCATCATTAACTTCAGGCAGAATCTCACACTGGTACATTTTCATCTTTAAATCACTTCTTGGTATGTTGCCTTCATATACATCCTCCTACATGTCATTCCGTCAGTGCAGCTGCAGCATGCACTCTCAGGACATTATTACATGCAGTGTTCCCTCAGTGCGGATCGAACTTGGCAAAAGGGCCTTCTCTTACTCCGCTCCTGTAACCTGTAACTAGGGGTGGGCGATATGGCTCAAATATTATATTGTGATACCCTGATGCATGCTCAAAAATCCAGGTAGTTTTGTTTTTTGAATGTCCAGAGGACCAGACTTAACTTTTTTAGATTATATCATGATATTTCACAGCATTCTGACGATAACGATAAATTTCGTGATATAAAAAAACCCAGAAATCATAGTTATTTATTTGACACAATTAACTTAACATGTTGCTTTGCAGTATTATATACAATTTAAAAAACAACAAGGGGTAATTTTACTAAAATTACTTTATTTAGTAAAGTATTCAGTCTCCAAGTATTAAAAAAAATAAAAAAGATCCTTCTGTTATTTAGATTGAAAAAGTCTGCACAAAATATAGATCAACAAAAACCACCACAAAAACTAAAGTGCAGGTGTAGTTTCCCCAAAACAACTAAATAAAATGAAGCTTAAGATCTGTTGAGCATAAATGTAACATACAACAAAATATATGTTGCCTTTAAATGAAGTATAACTTCCAGATCTAAAAAAGCTTTAGTCTGGTCCTCTGGACATTCAAAAAACAAAACAAAACAAAGCAACAA
>JBBPBX010057626.1:0-17773 GCA_038048925.1 Garcialebias charrua
TATTTATCACGATAGAGACGATAGAAGGAAAGTAGCACGATAGACACGTTTCTATCGTCCCCACGATATATATCGTCATATCGCACAGCCCTACCAGACACTGTTCATTCAATTTAATACACCAAATAATTCTTAGATAATCAATTATACCCTTTTTAATTCTGCCATTTTTAACTTTCGTTTCGAACGACCGGTTTATGATAATGAGATCTCGTGGCACGCCCTTCAAAGATCTGCTTACATTAACTCCGCCCTCCAAAGGCAGACGAGGAAGTCAACTCACGTTACTGCCACAGAGTCGAGCTGAGCTGAATTGGACCGCAACAGATCACAGTGTACAAGTTGTCGTGTCATTTTTTATTCTTCCTGTCATGTCCAACTCCCTCTCTCCCTCACTCTCACCGTGCGCGCGAGCTGGAGGGAGCGAGCAGTCACTGGCGGACACACATACACACACACACACACTCACAGCGGTGCTGTCTTTTTATCTGAAAACTATCAATTTTAAATCTGCTTAGTGCTCCATTATCTGCGCCAGGAGGGTCAGAGAGGGTTTCTCCGAAACAAAAGGCTTTAAAAAAGGGGGGAAAAAAAAGATGCAATGGACAAGATGCGATCTCAGGTCTCCCGGTTGGCGGTCCAGTGCGCTAACCACTCAACCAAACTGGCAGTTGTGCAAAAGTAGTCCTTCATCATATAAGAAGTGTAATTCTTCTTCGGTAATGTCGCCGGGACATTGCCATTAAAAATAAAATTAAGCCACGCATCTCTGCTCTCTGAGACTGGAAGAGTGTGTATCGACACATGTTGTGTAATGCAGCCAACAACGCAACATTTAACTTTAGGAGCCATTCTGCTGAGATGAACTATTCTTCTTCTTCTCCATTTGATTTATGGCGGATCGCAAACAACTGTTAGGTGCATACCGCCACCTAGTGTGCAGGCTGAGATGAACTCAGGAACCGCGTGGGTGGAGCATTACCAGGGGTTGCTAGGTGACGGGGGCGGGACAAAGGTTGGGATGGGTTGTGGCTGCGGAGGACGTGCAATCGGCCCGTTTCTATCTAAGATAAATAAATATACTTATAGTAAATAAACCACTGGGTGCATTTTTTTGGCCTTAGGACTGTTTTTTTATGAAGTAAATACCCAAAGTTGAGTACAAAAACATTAAAAAGTGAATTTTGCATCTGTGGTCCCCTTTAAGAAACATAAATACAAGTTTTTTTTTTTACAAGCATTTCTCAACCCTTTAGTCATCCAAGGTTGGTCAACAATATTTCTTTTTCTACGATTTCTTTGCACACAATTCTTTTCATACAGAGCTTCTAAAATGTTCATAAATTCATCATATGATCTGTTAACATCATCAATATACACGTCCTTCCAGTTTTGCTTCTGTAAATCATCTTTTAATTGATCCATAGCTTTTTTTGATGTGTTTATTATTTTTTTCTTAATTGTAACTTCTTTTGTAATGTTTTGATCATTTCTGTAGATAGTGAAAACTGGTAAATGATCACTTAAATCAGTTGTTAAGATACCACCTGTCATATCCCCATTTGTTATATTTGTGAAAATGTTGTCAATTATCGTAGCACTATGAGTTGTAATTCTTGTTGGTTTTGATATTAACGGATAAAGATTTAAACTATACATTGAATTTAGAAATGTGCTGATGTTATTTGAATCTGTTTTATTTCCCAGGTCAATATTAAAGTCTCCACACAAGAAAACTTTTTTATTTAAACTCTTTTCCAATAGTTGTATGATTTTATCGGTGAATATTTCTATATTTGATCCTGGTGATCGATATACACAACTTATGGATATGTTTTTAGCATTTTCGTTTAATATTTCTATTGTTATTATTTCCATAAGATTGTCAACAATTATTGACATTTCTTTAATTATTCTACACTTTATTTCATTTTTGACAAATAGAGCTACTCCACCACCTTTTTTATTGTTTCTGTTTAAATGATATAATTCATATCCTTCGATGTGAACATTATTTTTGTTTTCATCATTAAGCCATGTCTCTGACAGTGCTATTAATGTAAAAGTTCTGTTTAACTGTTTTAAATAATCTGTTATTTTGGATATATTTGCATTTATACTTCTACTATTGATGTGAATAATAGAGAGATCTCCATTTGTTATATTGATGTCATTAAACTGTTCTTCATTATAGTATTCACAGTCTTTTATAGCAGGATAAAAGTTTGCATCAACCACATCTTCAACATTGTATATTTTAAATTCTGAGTCTTCGTTTGTTGTTGTCATGTTTTAATGTATTTGTTTGTTTGTTCATTTTTGTCAATTTTTGTGTATGAACATGTGATAGTGATTGGTGATTTGTCATTTTTGAGCTCATTTAAATGTGTCTAAGTCTTTCAGATCTTTTATTATTTTAGCTTGAGAATTTTCATGTACTTTGATCCATATGTGACCAGCCACTCCAAATCCAGGAACAAGTCGGCACAGCTCTAACTGAGAAAAAAATCAATAAACCTTCAACTTCTGAGAAATTAGTGAAAATCGTTTTTTTGCAAAATGTACCAGTTGAAGTTGTGAAGAAACCATCCCATGCTTTAAAAAACACTTTATAAGTGTTTAAACTGATAAACTTTGTGTTAGAAATCAGTTTGTTTTCAGAGTAAAACCAAGCCGCAGTGATTTGCGTACTGGGGGCGGGGACCCTCTCAGCTGATTAACATGCGGGACTTGTTTGGCTGGTATCAGAGCTTTGTTACTGGCTTCGGCCAATAACGTGCAGCTTTGAAAGAAGCACATGGCTACTTAACATCTATAGATCGCCCAGTGGACACAAGGAACAAGGAAAATAATAAAATAAAGCCGATCAAAGCGTCAGAGCTGTCAGCTGTTTTTCCGACCGACCCGAGGAAAAAAAGAAGCTTTTACTGCGTGCGCAAGCAAATCGCAAGCAAATCAGTTTCCATCCTACATAATACATCCATCCATACGTCCATCCATCCATCCACTATCTTTATTTCATTAGACAAAGCAGACACACGTAATCACCGCGCCATGCGCGCAGCCACTGCGGTAAAGTGAGCCTCTACTCGGCTCCGTGTCTGCAGCCATGGTCTGTGTCCAGCTGCGCATCGCGCAATCACACGCGTTGGATTGGCTTTAGGTTTTACAAATCGCAGCAAAGAAACTAAAATTTAAAGCACGATAATGGTGCACCAATTATGCAGATTCAACTGGCCGTTTGAAAAGGTAAAATGTACAGTTAAGATCGGATGGATCAGCCGTTCACGCAGCTGTCAGCTGCTGTCATCATGATAAAAAAGCTGAATGGAGCAGCGTGTTTAATTAAAATAGCCTTGTTTTTCCCAGATAATTTTGCTCTAAAATGTTTTTGTTTATCTTTATGTAAGGTTATCTTTAGAATTTATTTTTCATGTTAATATATATTTGGTGAAACAAGAAATCTTATCTTTCTTTCTTTGAAATACATTATTTGGATGAATGGATGGATGGATGGATGGAAACCGACCAGCCCACAAAAGCTTAATAAAAAAGACCTACAGCAAAGATAAGGCCTTTCTGCCCTGATGACACAAAAGTCATGTAGCACCAACACCTTTGTGACATCTAAAATAAGTCTGTGCAGGAGCTTGGTGTGTGTAAAGCCTTATTTTATTTTGTTTTCCCCCTGTCTAACCTTCTTAGATGCAACATAAGCATCTCCTGAATTTACTCAACATCTTCAGCTATTATACAAACTTTTCCAGTGTCATCAACTTTATAAAGTGCATTCCTGTCCTGTAGGGGAGACCGGGTATGGTTGTAACACTTTTTGCTCCAGCACCTTTAACTCACAGAATTTTTGAGCTAGAGTTTTCAAACTTTTATACAAAATACCCACATTTGTTGACTACAAATGGCACCAATTCAAACCTCTGCAAGAATATCACAGACCTCATGAGTTCATGTCAAATACATGGTGGTCCTTTGTTACAACCACACTTGCTGGGGTAAGTTGTAACAATTAGACAAAATAAGCAAAAACAGAGGCCACACCATGTGATATGCTTCAAAAAGAGGTTTACTGAATTAAAAGAACAATACAAGAACAAAATGTCTCTCTCTCTTTCTGTGACTGACCATAACTCAAATACAGGTGGTCCCCGACTTACGAGCACATCGACTTACAACGTTCCGGACTTACGAGCTGACTAACGAATAGTAAAGTTGTACAGAACATACAGAAAATACAGCACTGGAATGTGTTTTTAGATGAAAGTGTGTTAGCTAACTGTTTGTAAACAAAGTTCTGTGCATGTTTATGAACCACGTTTGTGTTGAAAAATGGGTTCGTAGTAGCGCTAGCATACATTTTCCAACTTAGTCGGGGACCACCTGTATACTGTTTGTGTGTGCATGTGTGTAAATTATTCTACTAGAACAATCTTCCTTAACATGTAGACCTATAATGCCTAAATATAATATAATGCCATATAAGGCCTAAATATGTGTTACAACCCACCCCAACCCTGTCAGCCATGTTTAGCTAGCTGTAGTAGCATAGTGGTTTGAAATTAGCACAGGAAAATGCATCACATTTTGCCTGAGAAATTACACTTTCATCTAATGTAAGTTATATGGTTTTATCTGCAACAGTATAAGTACTAAACAAAATATAGTCATGGTCAAAAAATTTACTTTCTTACCTCAAAATCAGTTTTTTCTCCTTAGTATCTGCCAGGAGCCGCCATCCTTTCAGGAGCCAAGTCCTGTCAGGAGCAACCATTCTGTCAAGAGCCACCTTCCTATTTGGAGCCATGTCTTTTCAGGAGCCACTGTCCAGTCAAGAGCCACCATCCTGTCATGAGCCTTGTTCTTGGCAGGAGCCACCATCATGCAAAGAGCCACATCTCAGCAAGAACCATATCCCGCTAGGATTCACTGTCCTGTCAGGAGCCACATCTCACAAGGAGCCGCTGTCTTACCTGATCCACATCCTACCAGGAGCCACGGCCTGTCAGGAGTCCCTGTTCTGTCAGGAGTCGCCATCCTTTCATGGGTCTCCATGTTGTCAGGAGTCAATGTCCTGTCAAGAGCCACTGTCTTGTCAGGAGCCACCATCCTGTCAGGAGCAACAGTCATGTCATGAGTCATGTCTGATCAGGAGCCACCACCCTGTCACAAACCACTGTCCTGTCAACAACCACCCATCCTGTCAGGAGTCATATCTTGTCATGGGCCCACGTTGTTTCAGGAGCCATGTCCTATCAGGATCCACCATGCTACCAGTAGCCACCGTCCATTCAGGAACCACATCCTATCAGGACTCACCGTCCTATCAGTACCCGTTGGCTGTGTCTCAATTCAGGGGCTGCATCCTCATGAGTGCGCATTTGTCGGCCGCATACGTCATTGCCCCGTGCGGAGGACTGTCCCAATTCGAAGACTCCTCCTCATGCGGCCGAGGAATGCGACCTACTTCCTGCCGAAATCGAAGGATGCATTCGTGGAACCTTCAAGATGGAGGCTATCCCAGAATTCATAGCGCCAGCAGAGATTTTGCGGGGGGGGCTTTCTGCGTGCAGGGTCGGGGCTGCTGTGTGTTGAAACGACAAAAAAAAAGTATTAGCTGAATATATATTAGTGTTTCTGAGTTTACTGTTTTTGAAGAACTGATTACAAATCAGATTATTTTACACGTGCATAGCAAGGATTTTCCAAGGGGCGATCTGTTAAAACTCAGAGTGGACCTATGAAAAGCAAGTTGTTCAGTAGCTCAACTGGTTAAGCATCCCACGATTGGTGCAGAGATACTTTTCTCGAAGCTGGTTCGAATCTCACTCGGTAAGGTTAAAACTTATTTTACGTTTGTCTTTTATTGGATTAAAAAAAAGAAGGAGTTTCACAAACTCCTTTTTAATCTCAGTCATTTTTTTATCCAATAAAAGACAAACGTAAAATAAGTTTTAACCGTACTGAGTGAGATTCGAACCAGCTTCGAGAAAAGTATCTCTGCGCCAATCGTGGGATGCTTTACAAGTTGAGCTACTGGACAACTTGCCCTTCATAGGTCCACTCTGGGTTTTAACAGATTGCCTCTTGTTCTTAACAAACAGTAAACTCAGAAACACTATACAGTATATACATGTATTCAGCTTGGTAATATATTTTAGCGGCGTCCCTTCTCTTTCCACACACACACACCAAGCGCGCACACAAAAACTTCCCACCCATTTCAAGAGAACGCCCCACCCACTTCAAGGCCGGCAAACCTGAAGGCTAGACCGTCCCATTTCAGCAGTTTCGCTCAGCCCACCCGGCCTTGTGAGTGCGTAGCCTACTCGGCCCAGCTAGGCTGGGTCCTCATGAGGACGCAGCCCCTGAATTGAGACACAGCCACTGTCTGGTCAGGAACCATGTCCTGTCAAGAGCTACTGTCCTGTCAGGAACCATGTCCTGTCAGGAGCCACTGTTCTGTCAAGAGCCATGTCCTATCAGGAGCCATTGTCCTGTCAGGAGCCACATCCTGTCAGGAGCACCCTTCTATCTGGAGCCATATCCTGTGAGGAGCCATGTCTTGCCAAGTGCCACTGTCCTCTTGGGATCCACAGTCTTGCCAGGAGCCACCATCCTTTCAGGAGCCAAGTCCTGTCAGGAGCAACCATTCTGTCAAGAGCCACCTTCCTATTTGGAGCCATGTCTTTTCAGGAGGCACTGTCCAGTCAAGAGCCACCATCCTGTCATGAGCCTTGTTCTTGGCAGGAGCCACCATCATGCAAAGAGCCACATCTCAGCAAGAACCATATCCCGCTAGGATTCACTGTCCTGTCAGGAGCCACATCTCACAAGGAGCCACTGTCTTACCTGGATCCACATCCTACCAAGAGCCACGGCCTGTCAGGAGTCCCTGTTCTGTCAGGAGTCACCATCCTTTCATGGGTCTCTATGCTGTCAGGAGTCAATGTCCTGTCAATAGCCACTGTTCTGTCAGGAGCCACCATCCTGTCAGGAGCAACAGTCATGTCATGAGTCATGTCTGATCAGGAGCCACCACCCTATCACAAACCACTGTCCTGTCAACAACCACCCATCCTGTCAGGAGTCATATCTTGTCATGGGCGCACGTTGTTTCAGGAGCCATATCCTATCAGGATCCACCATGCTGCCAGTAGCCACCGTCCATTCAGGAACCACGTCCTATCAGGACTCACTGTCCTATCAGTATCCACTTTCTGGTCAGGAACCATGTCCTATCAAGAGCTACTGTCCTGTCAGGAACCATGTCCTGTCAGGAGCCATTGTCCTGTCAGGAGCCACATCCTGTCAGGAGCTACTGTCCTGTCAGGAGCCACGTCCATTCAGGAGCAACATACTATCAGGAGTCACGATCTTGTCAGGAGTCACATCCTATCAGTAGCCACATCCTGTTATGAGCCACCTTCCTGTCAGAAGCCACCATTCTGTCAGAAGCCACCGTCCCGTCAGGAGCCACTGTCCGGTCAAGACCCACGTCATGTCAGGCTCCACTGTCCAGCCATGAACCATGACCTACCAGTAGCCATGTCCTATTAGGTGCCATGTCTTTTCAGGAACCACTGTCCTGTCAGGAGCCACCATCTTGTCCAGGAGGCATGTCCACAAGGCATCACTGTCCTACCAGGAGCCATGTCTTGTTAGGAGTCATGTCCTATCAGAAACCATGTCCTATCAGGAACCACCTTCTAGTCAGGAGCTACAGTCTTGTCAGGAGTCAAATTTTTGTCAGGAGTCATGTCTTGTCAGGGGCCACTGTTCTGTCAGGAGCAACCATCTTGTCAGGAGCCACTGTACTGTCAGGAGACATTTCCTGTCAGGATCCACCATCCTGAGGATCCACTGTTATGTCAGGAGTCAAAGTCCTGTCAGAAGTCACCATCCTGTCAGAAGTCACCTACCTGTCAGAATCCACCGTCCTACCAGGATCCACTGTCCTGCCAGGAGCCACCGTCTTTCAGGATCCATCTTCCTGTCAGGATCCATCGTCTTTTCAGGAGTCACCGTCATGTCAGGAGCCACCGTCCTATCAGGAGCCACCATCCTGTCAGGATCCTCAGTCCTGTCAGGATCCACAGTCCTGTCAGATGCCACAGATCTGTCCAGAGCAACTGTCTTGTCAGTAGTCACAGTACCACCAGGAGCCACGTCCTGCTGAGAGCAACTGTCCTGTCAGGAGCCACCTTCCATTCAGGATCCACAGTTTTGTCAGGAGTCACCATCCTGTCTGGAGTCATGTCCTGTCAGGAGCCACCGTCATGTCAGGAGCCACAGTCCTGTCAGGAGCCACAGTCCTTTCAGGAACCATGTCCTATCAGGAGCCACTATCCTCTCATGAGTAAGGGCTCCAGTATAAGTTTGCGTACATACATACGCGTGTCCATATGCGTGTGCTGTACGCAGGTAGTTCACCCACACACCCCAACGTACGTTCTCGCGTATATTCTCGCGTTTTCGCACCAAATTCTTGACATCATTTGAGCAGCTGCAGCGCAGAGCGTTTACCTGCGGGACAAATTGAGGTCCCTGATTGGTCATTTGCTGACACGCCTACTGAATTGATTGATGGGTCGGGGGGAAAAGACGAGAGCTGGCAGCTTCAGCCGCAGTGGTGTTCTGTGTTTATATGTTAATAAAAAAAATCTACAAAAAACAACAAAAAAACAGGGAGCGCTGGAAAAGGGTTTTATATAAGCTGAAAAAATCTAAATAAAAAGACACTTCCTGGTTTACCCCGGCAAGACGCTGCCTATTATCAGCAATAATAACAATAATAATGTATCTTTAAACCTACTAGGAGGTAGATGGGACAGTTTCACCGCTACATATGAGGATGATAAAAACTAATAACGGCCAGTTAATGGACTGATTACATCCGAAGCCGCTCAGGGGGCAGAGGTGTTTAGTGTTTTAAAGACATACAAGGGCATTTTGAATTTGATTTGAAGATGAACCAGTAGCCAGTGAAGGGAGGCCAAAACAGGTCTAATGTGCTCTCTTTTGTTTGTGCTGGTTAAAAATTGGGCTGCCTCATTTTGGACCAATTGAAGTCTAGCTATGGAGGTCTGACTGATACCAAAAAGGAGCGAGTTGCAATAGTCGAGCCTGGATGTAATGATTGCATGAATTACTGTTTCCAGGTTATTTTTGGACAATATGGGCTTCAGCTTAGACAGCCGCCTCAGCTGGAAAAAACAGGATTTAACTATCATATTTACATGATTGTTGAGTTTCAGAGAAGGGTCAGGTATCACTCCTAGATTAGTGACTCTTTGTTTCACTAACGGTGACAGAACGGATAGGTTGATGCAGTGGTTGGTGATTGTGTCATTGGGTAGGGACAACATAACTTCAGAATTCTTCTCGTTGAAACTCAAGAAATTTAAAGTCATCCAAGCTGCAGTTCAACACTTGCTCTTCTGAAGGGCAGACGTATCCTCTCGGTCTCCGCTTTTCTTTTGATTTGTCATGTCTGAGAGCCTCTCTTCTACAAAACCTTCTGAATCATAACTATGGACTTCAATTTGGTCAGATGGTTCCTCAACACAACTGATAACCTGATGCATGCTCAATAATCCAGGTAGAAAAATCCAAAAAGCTAAGTCTAGTCCTCTGGACATTCAAAAAACAAAACAAAACAAAGCAAAAAAACTGTAACAACTGATAACATTTCTTCAAAGAGAAGAAAGGCTGTAGGCAAGCTGATTTGCCCTGTTGGCATGCACACAGCTGGATATCTCATTGACTTGAAGACTTGATGAAGTGTCTATCTCTGCTGTCATCTGTGGATCTTAAGGACGCATATTTAATTGGATTAATGATAACTGGTTCCTGCTTTTTGGATTTGGCTGGTTCCTGGTCTATCAACACACAAGGAAGTTGTTGGCAGCAAATCTGGACCTGGTCAAGCTGCCTGCCTTACATGATGGCTTGGTTCAGGTAACGAGAACCCAGACTTTTGGCTGAATGGATCAGATCTGGGGGATTTTCTCAGGCACGTTCCATTGGTATGGTCATTTTAATTTGGACATTTCGGAAGGGAGTGGACCGACACAGACTGAAGGTAGATGTCATTAAAAATCTGCCTGTTCCCAAAACAATCGTGTTTATCTGACATTCGGCTCCCTGACTGGCCTTGACAGGCCGTCTTATCTCAACACGTCTGGAAGTTTTGTAAACCTGACACTCTCCCCCACCCAACCCTTCTACTAAGGTATTCCACGGACTTTTCAGAGGAGCCCAGCTGAATAAACATTTTGTCATCATTTCAGTACTCTGGATTGCCCCCCCCTGCGTAATGTCGGTATCGTTATGTGCTTGTGTGCAAGATTTTTTTCATTAACACATTTTTGACCTTCAAGCAAAGGTCAAAAATGTGTTAGGAATTGTTTTTGTCTCCAAACCCTATGTGTCATTTTTCACCACTTTTATTGTCTGTCATCCATCCATCCATCCATCCATTTTCTTCCGCTTATCCGGGGTCGGGTCGCGGGGGTAGCAGCCTAAGTAGGGAGGCCCAGACTTCCCTCTCCCCAGCCACTTGGAGCAGCTCCTCTGGGGGAATCCCAAGGCGTTCCCAGGCCAGCCGAGAAACATAGTCCCTCCAGCGTGTCCTGGGTCTTCCTCTGGGTCTCCTCCCGGTGGGACATGCCCGGAACACCTCACCAGGGAGGCGTCCAGGAGGCATCCTAACCAGATGCCCGAGCCACCTCAACTGGCTCCTCTCGATGTGGAGAAGCAGCGGCTCTACTCCGAGTCCCTCCCGGATGACTGAGCTTCTCACCCTATCTCTAAGGGAGAGTCCAGACACCCTGCGGAGAAAACTCATTTCAGCCGCTTGTATCCGAGATCTTGTTCTTTCGGTCACAACCCAAAGCTCATGACCATAGATGAGGGTGGGAACGTAGATCGATCGGTAAATTGAGAGCTTTGCCTTTTGACTCAGCTCTCTCTTCACCACGACAGACCGGTACAGCGCCCGCTTCACTGCGGACGCTGCACCTATCCGCCTATCGATCTCACGCTCCAGTTTTCCCTCATTCGTGAACAAGACCCCGAGATACTTAAACTCCTCCACTTGGGGCAGGACCTCCTCCCCGACCCGGAGAGGGCATGCTACCCTTTTCCGGCTCAAGACCATGGCCTCGGATTTGGAGGAACTGATCCTCATCCCGGCCGCATCACACTCGGCTGCAAACCGCTCCAGCGAAAGCTGTAGATCACGATCTGATGAAGCCAATAGGACCACATCATCTGCAAAAAACAGAGAAGCGATTCTAAGGCCACCAAAACGGATCCTCTCAACACCTTGGCTGCGCCTAGAAATTCTGTCCATAAAAGTTATGAACAGAATCGGTGACAAAGGGCAACCTTGGCGGAGTCCAACTCTCACTGGAAACGAGCCTGACTTACTGCCGGCAATGCGGACCAAGCTCTGACACCGGTCGTACAGGGACCTAACAGCCCATATCAAAGGGCCTGGTACCCCATACTCCCGGAGTACCCCCCACAGAACCCCCCGAGGGACGCGGTCGAATGCCTTTTCCAAGTCCACAAAGCACATGTAAACTGGTTGGGCAAACTCCCACGCACCCTCCAGGACCCTGTTGAGGGTGTAGAGCTGGTCCAGTGTTCCACGACCAGGACGAAAACCACACTGCTCCTCCTGAATCCGAGGTTCGACTATCCGACGGACCCTCCTCTCCAGAACCCCTGAATAGACCTTACCAGGGAGGCGTCCAACAGATCTCACTTGTCAGAGTCAGAGAGTCTTTATTGTCATTTGCACCGCATGTGGTACATGTGATGAAAACGAGATTATGTACACGGGGTCCCAGTTACATCCAACAACAAATGAATGAATGAGTCTTCGAGGCTCAATGTGACTTATCTGTTTAAATAAAGGTTGAATGAATATATCTTTAATCAATAGCCTGTCCAGAGAACCTGACTCATCCTTGGTAGATCTACCTGGAGCATGCGTTGAAACAGAAACCAAAGTGTTTTTAACTGTTTTGCCTTCTGCAGTGAATCTTCTCCAATTCATTCAACCTTTATTTAGTCAGGTTAACCTCATTGAGCCTCCAGGACTCATTTACAAGAGAGACCTGTCTACAAACTAAAGAAATCTCCTGATCTGAACTTCCTGTCTGTTCTTCGTCTGCGGCTCCTTCGGGTTGGGGCTTGTCTCTGAAGATCACAGCACCTTCTACATGTTTGAATCAATTCAGAACCAGCTGCTTTTCCTTTTCCCGTCCACTCCTCCATGAAGTCCATCTCTGCCCAGCTTACGGACAGATCCTCCATCATGGTTCTCTTTGTCCTTCTGGAGGTCTCTGTGATCGATGTCTGACCACCCTGTCGTGGCAGCTTTGCTGTGGTGGCATCATTTTCAGGGTTCTGGGATCCATTTTTTAAAATCCAGCCCTGATCTGTATTTCTCCATTACTGTACTTTGTTTATGTTCTGGGTGAAGTGGTCCTTGGTCTTAATGTCCAAACATCGTAGAGGTGTTGGACCGGTGCTGGTTGTGGAGGCCGTCAGACCAGGTGCATCACTGGACACCTGGACTGTTCGCAGGCGGATCTGAAGGGACCGGTCCGGGCTTCACGTGCTTTTGTTGTAAAAAGTAGAAAACTTCTATTTGTTTCTATACATAGTTCCCAGACACGCCCCCAGTATTGCACAATACCTGGTTTTCACCATATCTAAAGGCAGAAAGGCAAGATGAAAGGCAAGATGAAAGGCAAGATAGCGAACAAGCAGACGCGAACAACCAGAGCAAAAACACGAGCTACCACAGCTTCACCATGGAACAAGAGCAAAATGGTCGGAGTTAAATGATTTTGAGAGTCCAAACTGAAAACGGACCAGAACCAGCACTTTTGAGTGTTACCGTGTTGGAGGTTAGCATAGTTAGCACTGGAGCGGAGAGTCCCTCCAGCTCAGACACGAACAACCAGAGCAAATTATACGACAAAAACACGAGCTAATACACCTTCACCAAGGAACAAGAGAAAATGGCAGTGGTCGGAGTTAAATGATTTTGAGATAGAAATCATGGCAGACGAATCGGACAACTAGTCACAAGTTACTCTGATATCATTAATTATTTAATTACTACGAGGAGCGCACAACGAGGAGCTTCACAGATTTAAATCCAAAAAAGATGTGAAAACTGTCTCATTCATATCTAACCAGCTAAATAAACGTTGAACTAAAATAACACACAGCCAGCACAAACACGGACCAGAACCAGCCCTTTCAGTCTTACCGTGTTGGAAGTTAGCATGTTGTTAGCCATGTTGTTAGCACACTGGAGCCGAGGGGCCGTCGAGCTCAGGTCAGACTGCGTGGATCCGTGACATCCATCACGGCCGCGGGGTCACGTCCCATGGGACCGACGCGTCGCCCGCACGACTTGGCTCCCGTACTCCTTCTCCAACTGGGACGGTTTCACCCGCCGGTCCTAGTGGACCGTGAGGCCATTGTCGCGTTAGCGAGATGCTAAGCTAACAGCATGCAAGACGGTGTCGCTAAATAATGAAAAAAAAAAAAACAGCTCTAACACACAGACAGTTGTACTCTAACATTGTTCTGACATAGTTTCACAAAATGATTTATGTAGAATATTTTGTTTACCGGCCAAAAGCACGACGTCTTCCAGAGCAGATCCAAGCCAGACTCAGAGACAGGAGGAGCTGCAGTCCAGCTTCTCCGATGAGATAAATCCTTCACGTTACTTTTTTTTTTGATTAACTGAAACCTACGCGTTGCCCAAACGTCTACCCGACTGGGACAACCACTGACACAACACGAAGTAACCATTGCAATTAATTAGAAATCCACACAAAAAAAAAACGTGAAAAATGAACATCCATTAGACCGCGCTGTCCCCTGTTCTGACTTTCAAAATGAGGGTCCACCCGGAAGTAAGACGGATGTGACGTCACATGGGAACTATGTATTTCTGGCCTCAGCTGATCTATTTTTAGTCTGACAAGTGGAGTTTTCCCGGTCTGAGGTCATGGTGTCTCAAAGGACTCCCCCAGGAGACAAACCCTCCTTTCACGCGGCCTCGGGGGGAAATAAAATCTGCCCAGTTTTGGACTTTTTAATCCACCTGCCCTTTTACCTCCCCGCCCCCGCTGGATCTTTATCCAGGAGGTTCATTTCCACCCCCGTAACTACGTTTCTGTAAGGCTTTAACAAAAGGCTCTCTTTTGTTCACAGCACACACTTTCATCATCAGTTGCATCATGAAATCCCAGAGTTGCTCAGTCAGAGGGGGGAGGAACGAGGAAGTGGAGGATTACGCAACAAGCATGGTTGTAGATCCGTCTGGTGACACAGTCGCAGCTGGCAGCGCCTCCCACACAATAATCCAACAGAGGTTTGGTTTTCCTCAAAGCGAGAAGCTCTGATTGGTTAACAAGAGAAATCAGGCCAAAGGTCGACCACAACTACAACTTCCCCCGGCACACAAACAAAAACCCCGGTGGCCTGAAAACACAGAGAATCTGGGCCTGAGTTTGGTGAAGAGCTCTGTCTCTTCGCTTCATCTGAGGAGACTAAAAATAAAATGTTCATCTTTTAACCAGTGGTGGAGAAAGTACTCAAACACTGTACTTAAGTAAAAGTACAAATAAACAGACAAAAATGTACTCTAGTAAAAGTAGAAGTACCATATTAATATTTTTACTTAAGTAAAAGTAAATAAGTACTTGCTTTTAAAAATACTTAAAGTATTAAAGTAAAAGTACTTGCTGAATGTATTAACTAATGCAATGGTCTACAATACCATTAAGTGTGCGTACTGTATGCATATTTTCTGTAATACATTAATAGTGTTGAGCCATTTTAATGAACAATGCTGCAGATAATGCATGTTTTTATTGTGTTTACTCTGTGACACAGTTCACACTTGGACTTTTGATTCTGTGTGTCAGAATTTCAGTGATGAGTTAAATACCATTAAGCAAAATAAGAAAGAGGAATGATTATACCTTTGAAAGTTTTTATTTAACACAAAATAAAACCAATGTGTCATTTTAACTGCAGTAAACACATTTAAGTAAAAGTTGTCTGTTTGAAAAAAGGAGCATTAGACACAACTAACAAAGGAATAGATCACTTCAACTCGTTTGTCATCAACTCTAGTTAAAATATTGTCTAGTCAATCTTGTAATGGATCAACAATGAACAATACTTTAACTTCCTGACAACATTTTCAAAACTTGGACCTGAGTGTCGAGACATTTGGAGAAATCTCTTGTCTCCTAACATCCCATGAACTGACACATTTTAATATTGCAGCAAGAATTTCTTGTTCAAGTTCAGAAGAAGTTGGTTTTCAAAGTTTTTGAGTCCATGTCTGGCTCTTTAGGGAGAGAGAATCTGTCCTGCTGTACTGAACAGTCTTTCAATAGTCTTTCAATAATATTTCAATAGTCTTTCAATAATATTTCAATAAAGCCATGGGTGTTGTGTATCTTCTGGATGAATCTTTGTGGTGGAATCCATTTTGTGTGTGTTAGTGGTGCTGTGGGTGCTCCCAGCTAAATGACTTATACACAAGAATATACATCATTGGTCCAGCTCTTCTTGAAGGCAGGTCTAATGTTACCTGTCCACTTTGCAGTGATTCAGTGGACCAACTCCCCTCTCAACATCAGTTACTTTCAAACTAACGACAAATCAAAAAGTTGCAACGTGAATGTAACTTGTAACTCAACACATTATAGAAATGTAGTGTAGTAGAAAGTACAGATACTTCATGTAAAATGTAGTGCAGTAAAAGTAAAAGTACCCACATTTAATTCTACTTAAGTAAAGTACAGATACATGAAAAATATACTTAAGTACAGTAACAAAGTATTTGTACTTAGTTACATCCCACCACTGCTTTTAACCACAGAGATCAGATCTGAACGAATCGGTTCGACAAAACAAAACTCTTTGTTTCACTTCGAGGAACATTTTGTCAGCGGCGAGGGCGTCAGGAAGTGGCAGAAGTTTTACATTGTTTGAAAATGTCAAAGTTTGTTTCAGTGTGTTCAGATCCACGTTTCACTGGTGGTGCTCAGGAGTGGTTCCCACAAACACTCGATTGTTCCCACGCTGATTAAACATCTTAAACCAAAGTTAAAAATATGTGTTAAAGATTCAAGCTACTGTATTTTCCAGAATATAGGTTGCGGCTTTTTATCATTTTTGCATGCCCTGCGACCTATATTCAGGTGCGACCTATTTATGGCTTTTTATAAAACAAGCTGATTTGTAATCATTTATTAACAAAAATTAAACTGAGACACACTCTTACAATAATGTCAGCTAAGATTTTTTTTAGGTGTTTATCCTGCTAAAATTATTCATTTATTAAAGAAAAGTTCAGCTCAGACACATATTTGCTATAATTTTTTATCAAACAATTAATTGTTTTTAAGTGTTAATCTTCTTAAAGGCCTTGCTGTGCGCTCCTGTGGAAGAGACATTTGCAGCAGAGCTAAACACGGTCCACATTTTGACGTAGGACCTATATTCAGGTGCGACCTATATATGGATTTTTCCAATTCTTTGTCAATAATTGGACAATGCGACCTATATTCAGGTGCGACCTATATTCCAGAAAATATGGTAACTATGATCCTGGCTCCAAATGGAAACTACTTGAGACTTTAACGGACGATCAACTGACGGCCATGTGGCCACTTAAAGGGATGTTCTGTCAAATAGTTACCAGCTCTGGTTACCAGCTGTCCATAACTTATTTAGTCAGGTTAATCCCATTGAGCCTCGAGGATTCATTTACAAGAGAGACCTGGCTACAAACACAGAATGATGACAACAGCAACAGTAGATTTTCTTTGGACAATCAACAATAGACAATCATAAGAGAGAAATACAGTTGTTTTTTTTTGTTTGTTTTTTACAAGTTAAAACAAAGATATCAAAGTAGCAAAACAGAATCCTGGCAAAGACCAATACAGACATGTTCCTGTTTTTGATTTTCTACATCTGCCTTATAATCTATCTGTTTTGCTACTTTGATATCTTTGTTTTAACTTGTAAAAAAAAAAATCTGTATTTCTCTCTTATGTTTGTCTATTGTTGATTGTTCAAGGATAATTTGTTGATTGTTGAGTGTGAAATGTTACTAAATTGATCTGTTGTTTCTGGAAGATTATTGTTTAAATTGATTGTTTGAAAAAAAAATTTTTTTTAAAGGGGCAGACAAAATAAGAAAATTTTCTTCTTTCTGCCACCTTTCATTTTATGTATTTTAATTCTTTCACAAATTTATGAAATGTTTTTCCCATTATCTTTTATATTTTTAATATGTAAAATGAATAAATAATTAAATTAAATTAAAAAATTAAAATCTACTGTTGCTGTTGTCATCATTCTTTAGGTTGTAGACAGGTCTCTCTTGTAAACGAGTCCTCGAGGCTCAATGAGATTAACCTGACTAAATAAAGGTTGAATGAATTATAAGGCAGATGTAGAAAATGAAAAACAGGAACATGTCTGCATTGGTTTTTGCCAGGATTCCAACAGCGTTTGCTCTTATTGTGATTTTCCTCTTTGTTAAACTTTACAAGCCAACAGCTGTTTGGTGAAAAACACATTCCTGACATTTCAACTAATTAAACAAGAACGTGTTTCAGCAGACGAGTCAAACTGTGATAGGTGTGTCTGCGGCTGCGTGGAATGTGGGGACGGTGGCTGCAGGGGGGGGGGG
>JBBPBX010057627.1:7526-22367 GCA_038048925.1 Garcialebias charrua
TTATTGTTTAAGGAAATTCTACCATTGCTGTTCATTGTTCTTTAGTTTTAGCAGGTCGCTTTCGTAAATGAGCCCATGAGGTTCAAAAGATTTACCTGACTAAATAAAGGTTGAATGAATGAATGAATTTTTAGTGCTATTCAGCTGAAATTTGGTATAGTGGTAGCTGAGAGCAAACCCCAATACATAGTACAAATCAAATCTAATTTTTAAATTGGCAGTAGCCTGGCAGTCCCCATCAAAGTTTCTCTAGGAACTTTCTAGTTGATTATTACAAAGCTTTCTCACTTTTTCTATACTATAGATAGCAAATAGGTGATTTAGAGTTTATGATGTAAACCTTCTGAACTGAACATTCTTTGTGTGTCCCTCAGTATGCACAAAGTGCAGATATTTGATTGGATGCTGATGGTTGCTAATGCTCTTTGAAACAAAATCTGAGAAGTGCTGAGCTGCAGTTTAAGCATTTATAGTGGAGGCTCAGATTTAATGGAGTGTAAAAAGATCGTCCACCCAGGATTATGTAATAATTTGATCAGGAACAGCTCTTGTCCTTTTTCAATCACAATACCCAGCCAGCACCACCATTTGTTAGGTCATCGGTTATTGTAACAGTTTCATGGTGTAAGCTGTCATTTTCACCAACCCAGATGTGCACATAAAAACACAAGAATGCACACTGTAATGCAACACACAAACCAGGGTGTACGGTTTCTTTGTAATCAACTCCGGCTGATGGCATCTGTTGGTATTTTCATAGGATTTAGGAGGGATTTTATCTGTGATCCTTTTATAGTCTCTGGGATTTTTTTGTCCAATTTAAAAGCTATGGAGACTTACTAAGCTCTTCTCTTGTGTATTTTTTCCTTTGCTTTTTCTTTTCTTTTCTAGCTTTGGATATGTGATTCACTCAGCTGAAGTGGAACTGAACAGGATTTAAAGGTCTGAACTGTAGCCACTAATCGACTGGATCATGTTCAGCAACGTTTCATCCTCTCAAATGTCTTTATGATGAGTTAACACTTGAGACAGGTAGATGCGCAGCATGCAACCTTTTCCACTTTGATATTTCACAAACACATACCTGTTTATGACAACTATTACATTCAAATGTCTTGGGTTTTAGATGAATTTTTATTGTAGTTTTAAGAATACTTACTGCCGATCTATACACAAGTTAGTTTTATAAGGTTTCAGTCAGTTTAGAAAAAATAACCTCAAACTTTTGAAATCTGTTAGTGTTTGGAATATGAGTAGGGAACAACTCTGAACTAGTACAACAAATTTTTAGCTCAGTTTCTTTCTGTACAATTGAACAAGTTATTTATTTTTGCGTTTTGCTTAGTTTGGTTTGCTGTGGTGGCCATTTTTAAATTTGCTCAAGTCCCAAAGTTAATCAATTGTACATATTGTGTTACAGTGATGCATTTCTGGGAGTTTTTTTGTTGTTGTTTTTACTTTTTTCCCAGTTATTGCCACCACAAGCAGACTTATTTGCTTCAGTGTGTCTTTTTACACAAAGCCATTGTTCCCTTGCTGATAAATGTATTTATATACTTACCATATTTTTAACATTTGTGTACAATTTTAAACTTTAGTCCAGTGGTTCTTAACCTTTTTTGAGCTACCGAACCCTCCAGTTTCATTTGCCCACTCACTGAACCCCTCTTTTGTAATATATAAAATATGATTTTTTTTCTCCAAATTCTACAACATTTTTACAACTATTTTACAACTATTTGAGCCAAGATGTCTTTACTCATGTTCTTTATTCTGTTGCTGAAAAAGGAATTTGGGCTAATTTATCTTCAGCTGCTGTTCCGAGTAGCAGATTTGCCATCTTAACGCAGCTGGTTTTATGAGAGATTCACCGATGGAGTGTGGCTTACCCTGCTTTGCGATCAAATAAGCAACTTCGTACGATGCTGCGAGGATCGGTTTGCTAACAGGTACAAATCCAAGAGCAGGCAGAGTGGCCCTTTCATCATATCTGGCTCGTTTCACCTTGAAATTAGCATAAAAAGGTAATTAGGCTGAAAGTGTCAGAAATTACCACAAAAATTTTAATTGACCTTAAACCAGAAAAAAATTACCAAAAAAATGTTGCTGAAAAGGTAGAATAAGCTTAAATTAGCAGAAGAAAGCAAAAAGAATATATTTGCCCAATTAGGCTGAAAGAAGCAGAAATGAGCACAAAAATGTGGAAATTATCTGAAGAAAATCTAAAATTAGAAAAAAAGATTCAGCTGAAAAGTAGCTAAAATAGCAGAAAGAAGCATCACCAGAATGAAGTTGAGAGAGCACATTTCTTCTGAATTAGGCTGACATTTTTTGAAATAAGAGCATTAAATGTGGAATTAAAGTCAAAAGTCAAAGTCAAAGTCGATCACCGAATTAGCTTAAAAAGCTAAAATTAGCATAGAAACAGATAAATAGTAGCAGAAAAAGCTGAAGCGCAGAAATAAGCTATATATTACAAAAGAGGGGTTCATCATATCTGGCTCGTTTCACCTTGAATTCAGCAAGCGTTGTGTTCTTGTGTTCCCCGTCTCTATGCATCTTCATGAAGTGTTCCTTTAGTTTTGCCGGTGCAAGACTAGAGTTGCTCAACTTCACATTACATATCATGATAGGACGCTGACTTCCATCCCGTTCCGTGACACACGTGAATCCATGTTGGACATATTCGTCCAACCACTTTCTTTTTTTGCTCGACATATTTACCGTAGTTTGTAAAATATTGTGAAAAAAACACACGACGTACAACCACGACATGACGACACGACAGCCTGTAGCTATGTTTCCATCCAATTTAAATTCGATTTTTGAGCGAATTTTAGAAAATTTCGCTAAAATGTAAATTAAAATTATGAGGATCAGAAGTGTTTCCATTAACTGGCTTGAAGCGCATCTGCAATGCCACGCAAAGCGTCTCTACGTCAGACGTCAGCGTCATTACGTCACACGTCAGCGCCATACGTCAGACGTCAGCGTTACGCACTTCCACAGTAAACAGGAAGTAGCGTTTGAAAACAGACATCTCGGCAAAATGGAGAGAATATTTCAGGTATGTGTTGCTATCGGGCAAGTTGTATTTATTCTGTCATGCCAACTAGTTTTAGCGATGTTACATGTTGTCCGGAGCGGAAACAGCTGATCAGTCACGTGACGTGAATGTTCGCTGCGGCAGAACTGAGTCGGCTAATCTGTTTCCATCTGTCGTTTAGCCGACTCAGCTCTGAATCGACTCCCCAAAAACTACCTCAAGCGAGCGTATAAACTTTAGAGCGACTTAGAGGAAGTTAACTCGAATTATGCCGTTTCCATTTAGCTTTTCTGATGCGATGCTTCATAATGCGCACCTAGAAACCTTGATGGAAACACGCCTATTGACTAATGCATGCGCTAAATTTCCGCATCAGCACTGAATCTGCAGCTGTCACCAGTGTTGCTAGATTGGGCGGTTCACCGCAATTTTCCTTCTGACTTTTGCGGGTAGAGAGTGCTTTGGGCAGGTGGGACTCTATCTGGCAACACCGGTCACACCGGTGTCTTTACATCCGGGGCAGAGGCTCCGCCGAACCCCTGAGACCGGCTCATCGAACCCCTGGGGTTCGATTGAACCCAGGTTAAGAACCACTGCTTTAGTCCAACGAATGGCAATGCTAACTATTCAAATCCAAAGATGTTTGAGTGATTTCATCACAGTTTTTGTGGTGTTCTTGTGGCCCCAGAGTGATAAATTGTGAGTCAGTGAGTCGTCACAGCATCTCCTCAGAACAAGCTGCTCAGACTTTTTTTTACTCGTGTTCGTACTCACTGACTGCTGTCTGTGTTGTATCTTTAGTTTTAACACTGAGAAATGTCACACAGTTCATGTGGTCAGCTGAGATGGGACCTGCCAGACCCTTTACACAAACAATGAAAAGCTTTCTTAGATAACAAATGGCAATGTCATGTGACTCTATCAAAGCTACATATCTTTTTTTCGGTGACAAAGAACACAATTGTTGGTTCTTAATTATTTCAATCTATATTCTAAACTGAGCATTATTACTCCTGGATGAATAGTTTGACCCATTTGTTTTAGAAATAAGGGATTGGTTTGATTTGTTTCACAAGAAACGATGTGCTTAGACCACAGTTTTAAAATAATAAATTGTTTTTTTCTTTGCAACCGAAATGTGGAACACATTCATGAAAATCTTGTTCACCCTGTTAAACTTTGGTAACCTGGCATGGTTTACTCATTTGCTCCTGGAATTGGTATTATCTCAGGTGTAATAGTTTTTTTTTTTTGGCATGACATTCTGTTTAGGATTAACACTAAAGACCAAAACTTTAACTCATCATGATCAGATTTTCTTTTGCTACACCTGGATCATTATGCTCAGATCAAGTTGTTAATCTTTTCTTTTTGGGCTCAATGAGTGGAAAAGTGGAAAAATACTCAAAATTAAGGAAAATGAGAGATTATTAGTAAAGAGGAAGTGAAGGAGACATGAAGGGTGACCAACTGAACTGAGGGTGATGATTCCCCTGATAAATGGTGGGTGTGCATTGTGCAGCCAGGCGCAGACTTGAGACAATGGTGCACAGTGAGTGACGACTGGGATGGCACCCATTGTCAGGAGACATGTTGACATCACCTTGTTGATTAATATGTCCCAATGAATGGCTTTCTTTGTGTTTCTTGCTACAAATGGTAAAATGATAATAAATAAAAAAGTATGTATTTATTAAATATAAGCCATTTGGTATGAGGCTCAATGGAACTGTTCCAGAAACACCAGGTTTTTGGTCACGTTTAGGGCACACTGACACATGGCCCCAGTTACTGCAATATGTTGAGCGGTGATTGATGGGAAACCAAAAACCATCTAAACGGGAGGAATGAAGGGGAGCGGATCGGAGTGGTCTGACAGGGAAACAAAGAAGGACTTAGACATGCAGAAACACAAGCTGAAAGGGGGTAAAGCAGAATAAATCAGCATACAGAGAAAACCTTAGGAGAGTTTAAGTAAAACAAAAATTCAAATCTTGTTCTTGTCTCTACTTTGCCATCATTTTCTTTTACAATTTGTGACTTTCACTTGAACTCATTTTTCCTCATTTCGGTCAATCTTATTCGCAACAGATGCTCTCTAAGTTTCTCTCCGGCTAACCATAACAAGCTGTGGTAAAGGTCTTCGTTTGTGTGTGCAAGTAATGCAATGTGTGGCTCTTTTTGTGAACACGTTTATTATGTGTGTGTGCTTTAGCAGATTTGTGGTTCTTTGCAGGAATGCATTTCCAGGCCGTAGGGGGTCACTTTTTCCTCCCAACACAGCTTTTTTTTCCCTCCTTGCACAAGACAGACATGCAGTCAGGCAGCACCCCACCACGAGTATATAGAAACAAACCAGCTCATTCATGCTGCCAAGATCTAATTAGGATATACAGGTTTTTGTTTTATTTAGTTTTATTTTACCATGGTTACAGACCAGCATACTTGCTGGGTCGTATCTGAGTCAGAGGTTCGTCAAATCAGATTTGGGGAATCAAATTGGCAACATATTCCAACAAACTTGAACAAGAAGTACATATTTCAGTTATGCTTCTCAAAACGGTTTTATAATGATAAAATAGAGGGTTCCAGTCGAGATACAGTATAAGGATTTAGTCTTGCTTTTTAAATTTACATTCATTTTATGTAATTTGTTACATTTATTTCAGGGTAAAAAGGGACTTTAAACAGATTCTCTGTGGTCTTCTATCTGGCTTTAAAACAAGTTGTATGTAAATACCATTAGCGTCCTGCACCATTGTCAAGTGTTGGATTAAGTTTTCTCTAAAATACATTTCGTTATTGATAAAATGGTAAATGGAGCTTACTTATATAGCGCTTTCCAGCCCCCTATGAGGGGCCCCAAAGCGCTTCACAGTACCAGCCATCCACCCATTCATACACACATTCATACACTGGTAGTGGTAGTCTGCCATGCAAGGCGTTGCCTGTCCTACCGGGAGCAACTCGGGGTTAAGTGTCTTGCCCAGGGACACAACGAGGTATGCAGTGACCGGGGATCGAACTGAGCCGGCTGCCCTGCCTCTACACCATCTCAGCCCCCGATAAAGAGTGGAAATATTGAGATTGACTCAACATTTTCATTGCTTAGTCAGTTGTGACAATGGTGCTCAACATAAACTAAACATTTGGCTATTAAGCATACCTATAAAGATTTGCATAAGCAAACCTATTTGTAAATCACTCAAGCTACATTATTTTTCCATTGATAAATCACTGTGCACACACGTTTTTTCTATACTAAATAAATCAGTTTTAACTCTCAGTAATCCTGAGACGGACATCATGTGTTAGTAGGGGTGTAACGGTACGCTAGAATCACATATTGATTCGGTTCAGATAAAAGGAGCTGGCTAACTAGCTTGCTGTACGGTGGCCTACATGGCCAAATTCTATGGCGGCCAAGCAGACGCGCAATGCGATATGCAGTACACTCAGGAGTAGGAGCGGGAAAAAACCCAACCTTAAACGCATTTTAAAATAAATTGGAATCGATTCAGAATCGCCAGCACTAGATTATTTTAAAAAATAAATTTTTTCTGCACCCCCACTGTTGTTCCATGAGAATCACGAGAAGTTTGCAGATGTAATTATTTCTTCTATTTTCAGTCGCCCCAGGAGAGATCCCAGTTTGATACTCATGAACTTGCAGTCCAGTATCATTGTGATGACTTCCTCAGACACATTTCAGCACTAGTTTATCATGGGAGAATTTTTCTCTGCTGGTCCTTGTTGTATAGCGGTCAGGATCTGTTGCTGGGTTGGGGATCAGCAGACGAGAGAGGACCCGAACAGATGATCAGCATTAAAACTCAGCAGCATGCCCAGACCTACATGACTTGATCAGAGGGTATCGGTTTTCAGCCCTTCTGAAGCAAAACCACATAATAATGTGACACAGCAAATTTAGTTTCGGCCATCCTCTCTGGTTGTGTAGTTGTTAGTATGTACAGTGTGTGTGTGTGTTCTCCTTGGTTGGCTTCAATAGAACAGATTCAGGGCTGACAAAATTAGAGCTGTCACTTACGCAGGGGTGTATAGGAGGTTTCTTTAAAGCCCTCGGAAAGGCTAAGGGAAGGCAGTGGGATTAGAGAATGTGAAACCCTTATATTGAAAAGAAGTGCGTGTGTGTGAGTGCCAGATAAGGGACTGCAGACCTGAATGTGCAGGCATGTCTGTGAGAGGTGAAGGAGCGTGTATGAGAAATGTGAAAGATGGAAAACAAGACGATAATTTTCTCTGACAAAACTCGAATCTCATGATGTTTTGAAGCTTGTAAGGACACGAGGACAACCACCCCTCAGCAAGAGAACCCGTGTGTCGTGTCAAATTTAACTCCTAGCATACTGACATTCTGACGTCAGATTATTTTTAAAATGCTTTTCTTTTAGATATGCACACTGTAAGCACATGTATACACCGAAGGAGAACATAAATGGTATCCTAGTAAGCCTCTTTAGCCGTACTCTCTGCCATCTTCAGTCATTTTTCTGGATACACACACGAGTAAACAAATATACTCTCTCCGTAGTATTTCCCATCAATTCATAATTGACCTGAATAAGCATCCTAGAGACTTACTGGAACCTAAATTTAGATTTCTGCTCGTCTGACTTGGTTTGATACAAATATGTCCAAAAGCGTATACCGGTGATATGTCCCCGTTAACAGATTTTATATTTTTATGAGTAATGCACACATGATGATAAGGTGGGAAATAATTAGGGATGAAGAAAGAGTCCTTTAATGCTCAGAGGAGACGATTTAAGTGTTATGGTTGGTCAGAATCTTTAAGTGCTGCTGGGAAATGGGACGGAGGCTTCCAGGAGGTCAGGTGACGTGCAGCTCAAGTCATGTGATCACAAGAAGAAAGAGCCAGAGATGAAGAGTATCGGCACACAGCTCAACGAGCACACACACACACACACACACAGATGATTTGTCAGTCACTAATGGGCTATCGTTAGGAAAGTGGTTGCAGCAGTATGATTGGGGGGGGCGCATCAGCGGTTTTAGGTCTTCTCTCGCTATGTTTCCATCCAATTTAAATTTCTGAAAGCCTCGGTGTGTATTTAAAGTGTGTTAATGTGTGCAGAGTGTACAAGGAAGTCATATGATGTAGATGAGGCCTTGGCTTATACAGTGTGACAGTATGAGCTCATCTCAGCAGCTCCTAATCTTTGAAGCAGCTCACAAGGTTTTCTAATTGCTTAAAAACATTTTGAAACACTCGCTCATCGTGACGTGGCAGCACTGACTTGCATGCTGGATGACATTTGGTTTTTCCCAAAAAATTGGAGACTATTTTAAGGACACAGTCTGTTGTTCGGTCGTTTTTGTGTTGGGATTATTGACGTATTCCTATACAAAATTAGTGCAAAACTTAGAAAAAGTGATATATATTTTTATTTAGTTCATAAAACTTGGTATGACATTTGGTGACATATTTTTGTTATTGTTGTGGGACAATTCATATTTGGAATATACAGCTTAAAAATGTGTGATCACAGAGGTTCTGACAGCTAAATTTGAGCATAAATCCCCTCAGAAAGGAGGATTCATCTTCTCATTTTATCAATGTCGACCCCCAGTGGCTGTGAATTTTTGAAGTGTCACATACGTCGTCTGCATTTAGACCAAAACATTTATATTAGAAACTGCTCAGACACGCTCTAAAAAAAACTAATGAACACAGACTGATTGGATATACAAACCAATTAAAAATGCCACATTTTAGACTTCAACTGAGGTATTGATATTTTAGAAAACACATAATCATTAAAGCTTTTTTTGTCTCTTAAAATGAAATCTGTGTAAACACTGCAGGCTGGAGCCACTAGTGTCCATGTTTAAAACCACACATGTTTCTAAAAGGTTTATAAGGAAGTGGCCTGTCCACACAGTGCATCTGTTTATCGAGGCGGTAATGGTAAAGAAAAAACGTCACTAACGTGCGTGATGGAAGAATGTGAACTGTACATTTCTTTTGATAGCTTTGGTCAAGCTTCCTTGACAGATAAGAGCACAATAAAACTGTTGTGCAAGCATTATAAACATTCAAGCAGCATGAACTCAAAGACCCTTGAAGTTATTTGATATTTTGACAATAATTCTCAGAATATTTGATATTATAAACACTAGGGCTGTAAAATATTTACTGCAAAGTTCTGCTCGGCCTGCAGCTCAGCTTGCGTCAATTGATATGTCACAAAATGCCTTAACATAAAGTTGGAGCATGCCTTGTCAAAAGAAGATGGAGCAGAAAGCAGCCTAAGACTAATGGATGTTTGTGGCTGTCTGTGTGAAAGAGAAAAGACAGAGCAGTTTTATCCACATTCCTCACTGGAAAAAGACTGCAGTGTTTTCGGATGGGATCAGATCTCACAATCCACCACATTTTATTTTTTAGTGTTGTGCTTATGTCATGGATAGATCAAATTATGTTATCTCATTTTTCTGCCTAAATCATTTTTATTTACCACAATGTGTTCGACATAGCTGTACTTCATCAATCTACCTATTGGCCACTTGTGTGCCACAAGGCTCAGTTTTAAAGGGATTGTGACATGATTTTGTAAATTTGAATATTTGTCAGAACATATATATCTTATATCATTGAGCTCTGGTCGTTTTTGCATAATAAATTATAAATATATTAAAATTTCATTCCAAGTTATGATAGTCATTTCTCTGGGACACGCCCCTAAAATTCCGTGCATTCCGCAAAACCGTCATTTGACGTACACGTGGGGAGCCGCTGCTCAACGCGCATGTAATTAATAATGGCGGAGCATGTCGACTCAGACGAGTGCAGCATTTCTAGTGTTGATCTAAGCGATTTGTCTTCAGTTTTGGAAGGTCAATATAAGCAGTAGAAGTTTTAATCTTGCTCAAATCATTTTATTGTATACTCTATTAATGGAAAACTTATTAACTTTTACGATTCAGCTTTAAAAAAAACGTGCAGGGAGCTTCGTGGCTTTGAGCATGTCCGATTGCGTTTGAGATCTATCATTTTAAGACAGTAAATCATCCAAAACTCTCATTAATAGACTCTCCCCAAATAAAAACAAACAACAGATCGTACCTGATTGCGCCGACATAATTTAAAAATACCTAAATAGCACCCCGTGTTGACTCGGTAGCTATGCTAATGTCTGTTAGCAAGCAGATGTCGGCAGATAGACCTCACGTCTGACATATATCATTTTTAAACAGTAAATCATCCAAAACCCTCATTAATAGACTCTCCCCTAATAAAAACAAACAACAGATCGTACCTGATTGCGCCGACATAATTTAAAAATACCTAAATAGCACCCCGTGTTGACTCGGTAGCTATGCTAATGTCTGTTAGCAAGCAGATGTCGGCAGATAGACCTCACGTCTGACATATATCATTTTTAAACAGTAAATCATCCAAAACCCTCATTAATAGACTCTCCCCTAATAAAAACAAACAACAGATCGTACCTGATTGCGCCGACATAATTTAAAAATACCTAAATAGCACCCCGTGTTGACTCGGTAGCTATGCTAATGTCTGTTAGCAAGCAGATGTCGGCAGATAGACCTCACGTCTGACATATATCATTTTTAAACAGTAAATCATCCAAAACCCTCATTAATAGACTCTCCCCTAATAAAAACAAACAACAGATCGTACCTGATTGCGCCGACATAATTTAAAAATACCTAAATAGCACCCCGTGTTGACTCGGTAGCTATGCTAATGTCTGTTAGCAAGCAGATGTCGGCAGATAGACCTCACGTCTGACATATATCATTTTTAAACAGTAAATCATCCAAAACCCTCATTAATAGACTCTCCCCTAATAAAAACAAACAACAGATCGTACCTGATTGCGCCGACATAATTTAAAAATACCTAAATAGCACCCCGTGTTGACTCGGTAGCTATGCTAATGTCTGTTAGCAAGCAGATGTCGGCAGATAGACCTCACGTCTGACATATATCATTTTTAAACAGTAAATCATCCAAAACTCTCATTAATAGACTCTCCCCAAATAAAAACAAACAACAGCTCGTACCTGATAGGCAGTAAGATGGTCGCTGCAGACATAGGACTCTCAGTAGGAACCCATCGGTCACAAGTTCTCTGTACTTCCATTCTAGGCAAAGTTTCTCATCTTTTGGGAATTTGTGAAGGCTCACTTGTTCACTGCTGATATTAGAACACCCAAATGCGCTACAACGTGACAGCATTTTTCAAGTTACACCAAAAAAAAAAAGAGTCGATCTTTCACCAAACAAAGGGGCAAGCCAGGCTCCGCCTTATGCCCAGTGCCCACGTGTACGTCACATGAAGATTTGCATAAATTCACGGGGCGTGTCCCAGAGAATTTATGGTAAAAAATTACCATAAATTGGAATGAAATTTTAATATATTTATAATTTATTATGCAAAAACGACCAGAGCTCAATGATATAAGATATATATGTTCTGACAAATATTCAAATTTACAAAATCATGTCACAATACCTTTAAGTCCCACTCTTTTTACAATTTATATCTTTTTTTTACTGCATTTTTACTGTAGTTTATTGTTATTATTGTTTATTGTTATTGTTGTTTGTACTTTATATGGTCTGTCTGGAACATGTTTCTCTTGTAAATGAGTCATTGTGGCACATTGAGACTTCTTCTTCTTTCGGCTTTTCCCTTTTCAGGGGTCGCCACAGCGAGTCATCCTCCTCCACCTCACTCTGTCCTCTGCATCCTCTGTCCTCACTCCAACTACCTTCATGTCCTCTCTAACTGCATCCATATATCTCCTCTTTGGCCTTCCTCTTTGTCTTTTTCCTGGCAGCTGCATTTCTAACATCCTTCTACCAATATACCCACTGTCCCTCCTCTGGACATGTCCAAACCATCTCAGTCTGGCCTCCCTAACTTTATCTCCCAGTTGTTCAACATGTGCTGTACCTCTGATTATCTCATTCCTGATCTTATCCATCCTTGTCACTCCTAAGGAGAACCTCAGCATCTTCATTTCTGCTACTTCCAGTTCTTTCTCCTGTCTTTTTGTCAATGACACTGTCTCCAGACCATACAACATAGCTGGTCTCACCACTGTCTTGTAAACTTTTCCTTTGGCCTTTGCTGACACCTTTTTGTCACATTGTGGCACATTGAGACTAACATGTTTAAATAAATAAAAGTTGAATGAACGACTGAATAATCTGTGCTGATTATCTCGATTATTTCATCTTCCCAGCTCCTTCCCTCTTGACTTGATTGTAATTGCATTCACTATAATAGTGCTGTATGTCTGATTTGGAGGGTGGGTGGGTGTCCTTCCTAAAGATTTCAAATGTGCAAGTGTGTTGTTTTTCTTTGTTTGGCTTGTTATCGACTAATTGTCTCCCCTGTCCTGTTTGCAGGACCGTAAGCTTTCCAAGTCGGAGCGCCAGCGGTTCAAAGAGGAAGCCGGGATGTTGAAGGGTCTCCAGCATCCTAACATTGTCCGCTTTTATGACTCATGGGAGGGTTTGTGCAAAGGAAAGAAGTGTATTGTTCTTGTCACCGAGCTCATGACATCTGGCACCTTAAAAACGTGAGTACCCAAGATTACTTGATATTTGTTAAAATTAAGGGAAAAAATGCAACAAGAATATGACAATTTCTCCCAAACGCACACCAGCTATTCTTTTATTTAGTGTTTTTATGATTTCACACTTTAGTTGTTAGCACCTTACATTCCAGGAAGATTTATTTTGTCAAATTAAGCTGTTAGCATAGCAGTTAGTGAGAATGTAACACATTATAACTAAGTCTGTATGTTTTATTCTGTTGTGTGGCTCACTGTCTATAATACTTGAATGATGATGATAAAATTGATATGATTAAAAACAGAATGCAAATGTTGCTCATTCACAAATGCATAAATGTGCATGGATGTTTGGGATGCTGCTCGTGATTTTTTTCATTTCATTCTCTGCCCCTCCTTCCGTCAGACCTGTTGTAAAGAACAGACATTTAGTTGTGCATCTGTGATCGTCACCGTCGAGCTTCTGTTATATTCAATAAAAATGTGTTAGTGTTCAGTCTGCGCCTCACCGTGCACGTCGGACCATTGCCAACCCACCTGTCAGCTACTGCAGATTCCTCTCATTCCTGACATTGTTCCGTGGTGTTAGGGGGGAGTGGTGGCGCAGTGGTTAGAGATGGTGGGCCTGTGATCGGAAGATCGCCGGTTCAAGCCAAGACAACATAAAAAAATAAAAAAATGTGGGTGGAAAAAGGTGAAACACCAACACATGCCTCCTCCCTCATTCGCCCCACTCTGGGCCCCTGAGCAAGGCCCTTAACCCCCACCATCTGCTCCCTAACAGGTCTCTCTTGAAAATGAGTTATCGTGGCTCAATGAGACTACCTGGATAAACAAAGGGTAAATGGAGAAGAAAAAAAGTGGTACAGGCAGATGGATGGACGACTGCGCTGACAGATTCACACAGTTCCGGAAATCAAAGGGAAAGAGACGGAGACAGAAAAGCCAGAATGAGAGAGAGGGACGCCTGTAATTTTGTCAGAATCAAATGCAAATAAAGGGTGTCGTTAATTAAAGATCACCAAAGTGGTGGGACAAACCTTTGACTCACCTGTAACAGCAGAGGGAGAAATGGTTTGGTTGCACAGCAGCACCCTCCACTGGCAGACTGAAAAGGATTAAAAGAAATCTATTAAGAGCATTACCGGTACTACCGGTACTTCTTTGCAAACAAGAATGTGTGTTGCAGAAGACAGTCTGCATTACAGAAACATCCACTTCAGTTCAGCCAACATTTTTCCTCGTCAAGCTCCAAACGGTGACTTTGCACATTATATCTGTAAAACAGCAGCTGACATTCAGATTGGTGCTTATTAGAATATTTGTGTTTGACCGGATGCATGCAGAAAACCCAAACTTCACACACACACGCCTGTTCTTGCCAGCACCTACAGAGCATGCTGGTGAGTTTGTGAACAGGACGAATGCCGCACAGGGGTTCGGCTGTCATCCAGATAAATTCTTAGAAAGGAGAGGTGCTGCTCTGTGCTGAGGCAGTGGAAAAAGAGAGTGACGACAGAAGAGGAGTGTGTGTGTGCGTGTGTGCTGGGGGGGGCTGAAGTGATGGGGAGGGAAGAAGATGTTGAAGATGGAAACACTGACTGGTTCAGCCAGTAAGAGGCTCCTTATCAATGTCTGCGTGAGAGACGTTTGCACTTCTTTATGTATTTTTTATATGTATATGTAAAATTATTCAGTGGGTTTATGTGCTGAAATTAGAGCTGACTCTGGGGGGGGATTTGTGTGTGTGTGTGTGGGGGTGATACTGCAGCGATGCTCCAATGCTGCTACATGCCACAGGATTTAACTTGTCTGTCAGCACTGGTCTGACTTCAGAACGGGGAAACATTAAAGTAGAATAGATGGGTGATGGCAGGAGTGGGTTATGAAGGTGGAATGATGGTGGTGCTTTTTAAAAGATGTGAAAGAAGTGAGAATAATAAAGGAAGTGTGGGAGAAAGCAACAAATGTTTGATTTTACCAGTGTACATTTCATTTTTGTTATTTTTACTTTAGCGTCCTCCATAAGATAGACATACAAAATATCTACTTTGTATTTCAATCTGCTCTGATGTGAAAGTAGCTGAACCACTTCAGATAATTTTTGACAAACACAGTTACAGATACTGGACAATTCAATTAAATATATATACTGTAGCACCAGCACAACACAAGTTATTTTGGGGGAACTGTACAAAAAA
>JBBPBX010057628.1:0-10030 GCA_038048925.1 Garcialebias charrua
ATAAAACACACAGACACACACAGTATATATTATATGCAGTATACTGTATATTAAGACAATGGGTCAAACTAATGTCATGTACAGTATTTCCATCATTTTAATGATACACCACTATAACACCAAGTGATGTCCAAATTAAATAGAAAAATAAATATGAAATATTGTAAACATGTTGACTGGATTAAATAACAAAGCTGACAAATTGAAGCAAAATAATCAACAGCTGCAGGAGCCTGTGCAAATTGTTTTGTACACAAACTAATAACTAATAATGTTGAATAATTATTAGAAACATTAACTAATATATTACCATTTCAGTGCTGTGGAGACGATGTACATGTTGTAGAATTACTTCTGCCTCGTCCACATGCAGCTCATGTAACTCCACACAGCAGCTCACCTCATGAAGTGAAGGTCTCCAAAAACCAGCAGGAGCTGAAAAACATTATAACCTGCTGTTTACTGGAAATAACTTTGGCTTCTCTGAAGACAATCCGCTAAAAAATTAACTTTTAAATGGCTAAATTGGACGGATCGAGTTTGTAGCTCCTCCATTGTTTTCAAGCTGCGCAGTAGAGAAAATTCTTGTTATGACGTCATCATCCTGCGACGGCGAAATCCCTATTTATCGTGTTAAAAAAATGGCGCTAATTTTAAACTGTTTTTGAGAGGAATTCTAATTAATTTAACATTGTTTTAGCAAAAACGATCAGAGGTCAATCTTAATATATATATATATGTTGTGCCATTTTATGGAAAGTTAAAAGATGATGTCAGTGGAGCTTTAAGCTAGCACTAACAGTAATGCCCCTTTTCTACCGGTCGGCACGGGTCGGATCAGATCGGCTCAGTTCGGGTCGGGTCACATCTAGTTCTGTTTCCACAGCTTTTTTGTACCCCTTCTGTGGGCGGGGTCCAGAATCCTACTCGTCTTACCACATGGTGGCAGTAGTGTTCCCTCAAGCTATTTACTAGTAGCCACCACTAGAAGAAGAACACAATAAAGGCTTTGACAGAATGTTGTGAAAGAGATGTCATGCTATAATGAGTACCTCATGAGCTGTAATCTTTAAACCCAATTCATAATCCTACCTTGTTGCCTTCTTTAAACCCATGTATTTTCCAATTTAGTATTTTTACAATAAAGATGTATTAAAAATATTTTATTATTTAGTTATGCACAAGGTGCTTGATAAAGTTGCAAAACCATATTTGTCTGAGCTGCTTCAACCTTCCTGCCCTCCCCGATCTCAGATCAGCTGAGCAGTTGCTGCTGACAGTCCTCAAAACTTTTTAAATCTTATTTAAAAACACACATTTATTCCTTGGCTTTTAACACGTGATCTTATCTTTTATGGCATGTTAACACACCTGCAGTAAGACTGGTATATGTATTTATTTTTGTATGCTTTTTATAGTTTTTAATTAACTTGTCTTTTATGTTATTGTACAGCACTTTGGTTGACCCTGTGGTTTTTAAAATGTGCTTTATAAATAAAGTTGATTTAAAACATCACACTGTGATCTTTGAAACTGCCAGTGTCTCCCTGGCAAAGCATGCTGCTGGGCGCAGATGATGGATGGATGGATGGTCTGTGAACACCTTGAGGAGCTGAAGGCGGTGGATGTTGATGCTTGTGTCTCCCTGGCAAAGCATGCTGCTGGGCGCAGATGATGGATGGATGGATGGTCTGTGAACACCTTGAGGAGCTGAAGGCGGTGGATGTTGATGCTTGTGTCTCCCTGGCAAAGCATGCTGCTGGGCGCAGATGATGGATGGATGGATGGATGGTCTGTGAACACCTTGTGGAGCTGAAGGTGGTGGATGTTGATGCTTGTCTCCCTGGCAAAGCATGCTGCTGGGCGCAGATGATGGATGGATGGATAGTCACTCTGTGAACACCTTGAGGAGCTGAAGGCGGTGGATGTTGATGCCTGTGTCTCCCTGGTAAAGTTGCTGCTGGGCGCAGATGATGGATGGATGATGGATGGGTAGATGGATGGTCTGTGAACTTTAACTTTAAACTGTCCGAAGGACTTTGGCCACTTTTAATTTTTGACTTTTTTTCATGACTTCATCCTAGAACCAAATAATTTATAACGTAATAACAGTTGAGCTGATTCTAATAATCTTTATCTTATGATTCTTTAAAGGTCAAATGCAAATGAAAAGTTCTCTTAACTTCCAATATGGATTCAAACACTATACACACTTTACATTGTAAAATAAGTTTAGGAAATTGAATGTTCCAGGACACCACTTAAGAAAATATAACGTTTAATAGGAGAAGTTTGAAGTGACAAACAGAAGTAACGAATTTCCATCTGGTGTCTCACGGCTTCCTCCAGAAGACGACACAGAGGTTGTTCAATTCTGGTGATTTTCTTCTGTTGACTGTAAAAGAAAAATGTGGTTAATTTAGTCCAGAAACTGTTTTTTTTTTTCAATGTTTTATAGACATAAATGTGTCAAGCTAGCTTCGATTTTTTTCGCCCTAGTACTTTGTAACACAAATCATGAAATACCTAAAAAACCACACCACTGATATTATCCAAATTAACACAGTGTAATCACAAGATGTTCAAGTACTGACTATATCCTGTTGGAGTTATTTGAATTAATATTCAATGTTTTATAGACATAAATGTGTCAAGCTAGCTTCAATTTTTTTCGCCCTAGTACTTTGTAACACAAATCATGAAATACCTAAAAAACCACGCCACTGATATTACCCAAATTAACACAGTGTAATCACAAGATGTCCATGTACTGACTATAACCTGTTGGAGTTATTTGAATTAATATTCAATGTTTTATAGACATAAATGTGTCAAGCTAGCTTCTATTATTTTCGCCCTAGTACTTTGTAACACAAATCATGAAATACCTAAAAAACCACGCCACTGATATTACCCAAATTAACACAGTGTAATCACAAGATGTCCATGTACTGACTTTAACCCGTTGGAGTTATTTGAATTAATATTCAATGTGGAGCCAAGATGGTGTAGTGGTTAGGGCGTTTGACTTGGGACCCGAAGGACGCGGGTTCGCGTCCCGGCCACTACACATCTTGGGGTGTCTATGAGTGCACACCTATTTCTCCAGCTCCCCGAGCGCCTTCTATGGCTGCTCACTGCACCGCCTGGTAGGTGGTTGGGTTAAATGCAGAGACGAATTTCGTCTGTGTATGGGAAACATACGCAGATGACAAGATTAGACAATTATTATTATTATTATTATTATTTTATAGACATAAATGTGTCAAGCTAGCTTCGATTTTTTTTGCCCTAGTACTTTGTAACACAAATCATGAAATACCTAAAAAACCACACCACTGATATTATCCAAATTAACACAGTGTAATCACAAGATGTTCAAGTACTGACTATATCCTGTTGGAGTTATTTGAATTAATATTCAATGTTTTATAGACATAAATGTGTCAAGCTAGCTTCGATTTTTTTCGCCCTAGTACTTTGTAACACAAATCATGAAATACCTAAAAAACCATGCCACTGATATTACCCAAATTAACACAGTGTAATCACAAGATGTCCATGTACTGACTGTAACCCGTTGGAGTTATTTGAATTAATATTCAATGTTTTATAGACATAAATGTGTCAAGCTAGCTTCGATTTTTTTCGCCCTAGTACTTTGCAACACAAATCATGAAATACCTAAAAAACCACACCACTGATATTATCCAAATTAACACAGTGTAATCACATGATACTCATTTTTGAATTTATATTCGATTTTTATAATTTAGATTCGTAGTGCACGCACAGGTTTGGAAGAAGTCGAAGCGAACCTACTTTAAATGCAGCAGATTTGATCACTACGTGACATTATTAAAGGACGGTTAATCAGGAACCCTCGTGGTATAAAGTCAGCTATGAAATATATTTTTATATCTGTTCATTGAGCTACATTTTAAAGACATAAAGCCGCCCGCGCGCGTTGCTCGTGGCGATCCTACTTTTTAAAATCCTGCAGTTTTGAGCAGTACGTGATTTTATTAAGGACACGTTCAGCTGAAGACCCATCTTTGCTATAATTTTAAAAACAAATAATTGTTTTTACCGTGTTTATCATGTAAAGTCCTGCCGTGTTCGCTTCCCTCGCTTCCGTGAAAACAGCTAGAGTCCACACAGAATCTCCTCCTTCCGGCGCGGGTGAGCACGCGTTGTCACCCCTCTGAAACCACACCAAAAATCTGGTGCGGCGCAGCTCGGAATATCAGGTGGAGAAGGCGTAAAGTGGGTGTCTGCAACGCACATATGACGTAATATCCGACCCGTGCCGACCGGTTGAAAAGGGGCATAAGTCAAATGAGTAATAAAAAAAGAGCTAATTTTAAAACAACAGATTAGAGATACTGGCTGTTATAGAGGGCGGAGTTAATGTAAACAGATTTTTGAAGGGCGTGGCCTTCAGAGCTCATTATCATAAACGGCCTGTTCAGAATGGAAATGAGAAAAGGCAGAACTAAAAAGGGGATATTTTATTATCTAAGAATTATTTTGTGCATTAATGGTCTGGATAGCCCACAGACATACCATAAAAATTTATAAAACCAATATGTGGTCTCCTTTAACAAATCATGTCAGTGACACTTTAAGTTTTTGTCTTCCTTGATGATACTTGAAAGACTTTGCGTGTCCTTTGTGTCTCAGGATGCGTGGCAGTGCACAGAGTGCAAGAAATACAACACACCTCTCCAGAGGTACTGCGTCCGCTGCTGGGCTCTACGTAGAAACTGGTACAAAGACGTCCCTCGACTCGCTCATTCCCAGTCTGACCCCGACATCCCAGCATGCAGCTCTCTTTCCACCCACGGCGACGAAGATGACAGCAACACGGGTATCGATGTCCCGGACTGCAGCAGAACCATGTCTGATCCGGTCATCCTGCCCTCCCACTCCACAGCCGACCGACCCGTGTCCGCTGCAGTTGAGGGTAAAGGCACGGGGCCGCACCCGTCTAGCCCGCTCGCGGAGGGGGCGAGTCAGGAAAGTTTGAGTATGGAAGTTGAAAACGTGCGACCAGAGACGCTACCTTGCAAGCTGTGTCGAGTGCGACCCCGTGACGGGTGCATCCGGCACGGACGTACATCTCACTTTCGCACGTGTTTCAAGTGTGCGAGGAGGCTGCATAAGTTCCGGGCTCCTTGTCCAGGATGTGGAATGGTTATTCAGAACGTTATTAAGGTATTTTTCCATTGAAAAGCAGACAAATCGATTAGTGAGAGTTAAGGAATCTAAACTAAAATACAAATGAGCTAACAAAGGAAGATTAAAAAACAAACAACTAATACACACTCATAGAAATGCCTGTTTATATAGGTGCATATTCATTTAGAACATCTACAGAGATTACATGACGCTTGCTCTTTACGCTGGCTTTATTTTGCATCACACCGCCTGCGAAGTGTTTGGACCAGGGAGCTTGTCGTACCAAATGTTTGTTTTGTTGATATATTTAATATAAGGGACAAGTATTTATAAATGCTCATAAGAAGTAAATCGTTGTAGGCAATTTCATGAAGGCTTATTTAGTTTTTCTTTAATTTTAAGACTGTGATTTTTCTTAACCCCAATGCTTGTTTAATTTTGAAGTAATTTGAAATTGAGTGGTGTTTTTTCCGTCTGCGCTGTTTTTGTTTTCCCTCTTCCCTCCACAGATGGACTTCAGTCATACAGACGAACATTTAACAGTCAGCACAGGTGCGTAGTGCAAAATAGCTCAACCTTTTTCGATTTTCTGTTGTGATTCAGAGCGGAGTTAAAAGAATTTAAAGTTTTTTTTGTTTGTTTTAGCAGCTCCAGATCTAAATGCCTTCTTTCAAACCTTTTTAGATGTGCGTGTGTTTTCAGCAAAAGTATCTTGTAGAATAGCTAAATACCTACGTGGTGGCTGAAGTTTTGTTTCTCTCAAATGCCGTTTAAAAACACATATTTTAGACTATCAGAGAATCCACAGCTGAAGTATTACACCTGTAGGTTTTTTATGATTTAGTGGAGGTAGTTTGAGTTAAATATTTACAATTAAACCTGTCGGTTACATCTGGTACAAAATAACCCGTTAATGGTTGGTTTCTGTTATGATGTTCTCCAATTTATTTTCATCACATACTTAAGTTAAATACAGAGTTTATGTAATTTATTTGCGATGCCGTTTGTATTCTTATTCTTATACTTCATATACTTATACTTCTTATACTAATACTTTGTATTCTTATACTTCACTTGTAATGCAGTGCTAATGTGTAAATTTACTTTTTTTTTTACTGGGAGTTTGATTTAAATGTTTCACTGCAATATAACGATTCTAACCTTGCATTTGTGTAAATTTTATTTTAATGGTTCTGTATTGTGTAATGATTGTACACAGCTGGACCTTGATGCACATTTAAAAAAAAATTCTGCCTTTTACATGTGCTTTCTTTTTCTGCCAGCAGATGGCGATATTTTAGCCTTGTTAATACTGTATCTGCAAAAACATCAGAAATTACCTGTGAGACACTTAAAGCATGCCTGTTATGACTAGAACCTGCACAGAGCTGCTTTGAAACACAACTTGTTATATACCAAAAAAAAAAGTAAAGCCGATTATATTTATTGGCAATATTAAGCATAAAAAATTATCGTAATGGCGTATAAACCTCGTGAACGTGTAAATGCAGAAGGATGGTGGCACAGAAGCTTGGTCAAATTTGGTACTTATTTTTTGGTTACAGTTTAAATGTTTTGTTAAGCAATAAAACGTTGCAGGTTCGATCTGTTTGTTTTTCGTCATCAGTTATTCTGTTGAATACATTTGAATTAGAACAAAATTTAAAGAGTAAAATAGTATCTTGTAGTGATTATGTTCTTAGATTCAAACTACGGTAAATGGACGACGTGTTAATGTCCGTTTAACTTAAAGTATCAGTGAAAAGGTGTAACTGGGACAGTTCAAAAAGATGAAGGTGTATCAGAGACCACAGTCTGGTCCACTACACCGTTAATGTGCTTTAACCCATTTGTGCCAATTTTTTTTCAGAGTTGAAAGGCATATCATTTTATCAGTTGGGTCCTTCTGAATCATGTTATGTATTTATTTTCACCATTCTGTATTTTGATTTGAAGAAAATTGCATTTTTATACTGGCAACAATTGTTGCCATTAGTCACACAGCTTGTCACTAGGTCAACTGTCACCTGTTCATAATGGAGAACTAATAATAATATAGTAATAACAAAATAATATAGTCAGAATGAATAATAACAAAAAGTTGGAGCCTCAGGGTCCTCCTGTATAAAATTCCAAACAACAAACAATTTGAACAGTTTTTTTTTTATTCTTAATTTATTCATCTGTAGACTTGAATTTTGTAACTTTGTAATCAAAACTTCAACGAACAGTTTTTTTTTAGAACCTCTAATAACACACATATATGTATATATTTCATCCCAAACATTCCATCATCTTTTATGGATGTTCTACTCAGTGTGGTACTTCTTGAAGCACTCCAAATGTAGTGGCACATCACACTTTTCACACGCAAACGATGTGCATCCGCCACAGTTTTTGCATCGCTTGTACCTGCTACAGCAGGGGTGGGCAATTATTTTTTCCATGGGGCCACATGAGAAATAGAAAATATTGTGGGGGGCCGGGCGAAATGACATAATTCAATACTGCATATTAATAGTATTTCTTTATTAAAAGCAGTAAATATCATTGTTTAGACAAACTGGTAAAAGTATTAGTTATGATTAATCAACAAAATAAAAAGCATGAGTGGACATTTTTGAGGGCTAACGTTGTCTTGTGACTTGACAACAATTCAATCATGCACATTGCGCATGTCTTGATTTACATATTGCATCATTTTGTACGTGAATTTTAAAAAGACATCAAAATTAAAGCAATGCAGTCCACAAATGAGGTAAAATTAGAAACTATGTTTTTGTTGTAACTCCCCTTACGGGGGCCGGTCAGAGTCAACCAAAGGGCCGCATGTGGCCCTGGGGCCTTACAATGCCCAGGTCTGTGCTACAGTGTTGCAGGGCCAGTGGTTGAAATGATCAAACCTGGTGGCATCAGTTATCGCCACAGCCATTAAAGATCTTCTGCTCTGCCTACTTGGCTTTGTTCCATGGCGCATGAGGAGGGTCTGGGCTACCAGCCTCTGGAAGGAGAGGAGATCTTTCTGCCCACTTTTCCAGGTTCTAAATGAATGAAAAAACAAGCATGATAGATGAATGAATATGCCATGTTTTTGTTCATTTATGATGCTATTGATGAATTATCAATATCCTCCTTTCTACAGTGTCATGCCCCATATGTAGAATGTTCTGTAAAAGCAATATCATGCTTGAGTTTGTGATGTTGGTCTGGATATCATCACTGTTGCTCTTGTCAAATGAAGAGCACTAGCGATCACCTCATGTCAAACATCACAAACACGATTGTGATATTGCTAAATAACATGCAGCCTTGTGTACCTGTAATAGCACCAGCTGTTCACCATGGCACTGTTCAGGGCCCAGCTGAAGCATGGCCACCACCACTTCTTGGACCGTATGTTGACTCTGTAGCGGCTGACAAACTGGTCATGCAGGTCCACTCCTCCCATGTGTGTGTTGTAATCCTGGATACACTTGGGCTGTCTGACCTTGTCCATGGTCCGTTTTTGTTTGTTCCATCTCTTTGCCTCAGTTTCGATGAACTCCCTTTCCATGTTTGACACCACAGTGACCATGCTGTTGTCATTCCACCTTACAATCAGCTTCTCTGCCTCAACCAGATATTCAGCATTTCCTCTGGGTGTCTTCTTGAAGGTCTTGGGTTCTGTGAAAGGAACCTTGTGGAGCTGAGCTTGTCGCATCGTGCCACAGCTGCCATAGCCTCTCAGGGTCATCTCATCCACCAGGGACAGGGTTATGAAGAGGTTGTCATGGTAAAACTTGACTCCAGGTGGAACTTCAGCTTTCTCTGCCAGGCCAAGAACCACACTTGGTCCCTGACCAAGTCCAGTTTCCACCAGATCTGTGTGGCTTCCTACATATGGCTCCATCTGATGGACAAACAAAAGAATGATGTATGGAAGCGAATAAAAATCTTAAGACACTGCAGGCCTTGAATACATAATAATTTATTTTACTAGGAAGAGTATCCTTAGAAGACTAAAATAAGACATTGCACATCATTTTACAATTTGAAATAAGAAAATTAGGTGCAATCCTGCAGACAGCGTTTTCCTGTAGTTAGCGACAAGCTATGTGCCCATTGGCAACTTTTGTTGCCACTTACAAAAAAAATGAACAAAAAAATTTATCCTAGGTACAATTTTTGTGGAGAGTTACTATAGAGACTTGAAAGATTAAATAATTATAAAAATGTATGGGGGAAAACCATAAGAAATGTTATGAAAATTACCTTTTTCCAGGACGATTTATATATTCCTTGTCTTCAGCCGGATGGCCCAGGAAGCATGTGATGTCATGCAACAGTAGGCACTTGGAAACATTTTTTAAAATCAAAACCGTTGTCTAAGTTGTCTACTAGTTTATAGGTGGAAAATGTTGCATTAATACATTACAGATTTTTTTACCGAGTGGAAAATGACAGTGATGCACTTTGGCAGCAATTGTTGCCAGTGGGGCTAAATGGGTTTTAATGTTTAAACTTTAATGTGTGTGTGTGTGTGTGTGTGTGTGTGTTTGGCTGAAGAATAAGTCATTGTATGACAGGCCAGCTGCCGTGTGTCTCCTCCTTGACTGAGCTCCAGCACCTGCACCTCCTCTCTGCTTACTCACTGTTTCTTTGCTGCTCGTCTTTAACATATTTTGGTCCCGTTCTTGAGAAGTAGGGCAGACGTGTCGTCCTCTACTGTGCTGGAAGCTATTTAAGCCCAGGATGTTATTTAGGTGCTGGTTACTCAGAGTAAATACCGTTGGTGGAAAGTCCCCCTGATGAGGCGTCTAAATTTTAGCCATGGATCCAATAACTCTCATACGCAAAAACAAAACTTTTG
>JBBPBX010057628.1:11965-22366 GCA_038048925.1 Garcialebias charrua
TAATGAATAAATATAACATTCAAACAAGGCGTTCTCCATTTCCACATTTGGTTTTAAAAATAAATGTCTCATCACTTGCTTCACTCAAACTACTTGCTAGAAATTACCTCTCAAGGAATCTAATATCAGTTTCCCTTCAGCCTGTTTTCTGCCTGAAGCAGCCACAAAAACAGTAATGTTGCAGAAATACGTATTTCAAGTAAATTAGTATTTCAGCCTGGCTGCGGTTATTGTTCTGCTGGCTAGTAGCGCATGTGTGTTCACAGACATGCGACACAAACATGCTTGCGTGGATGCGGGGCCTTGTCTCTTTGAAAAAACATCCAGAAACTTGAAGCAAGCCCAAAAAAAAAAAAAACTCGTAGCATATATGGGTTATTTAAACGCTAGAATAACATATTCTAACGTGCAGTGTTTTACTTGCCTCAATTCATCTACCTCAGCAACATAACACACCAGTTTTAGCTCGTTAGCTTACCGTTAGCTTAGCTTATAGCCACAGCAGGTTTTGTTAATTCAATTGAACAAAAAACATCTAGCAAATAAACAAAACAGAACCGATTACCTTCAACTTCCAACTGAATGTCCAGTCGTCGTCCAGACCAGTCGACGTCTAATAAAAAGCAAGTTTTACGAGCGCTGAGTCAGAGACAACAAGAGCTTCTTGTCCGACAGCAACAGGAAATAGCTACATTTGAACGAAGCGCGCAAAGTAAGAGTCACGTTCTTCTTCTTCTTCTTCTTCTTCCCTTAGTTTATTGGCGGATTGCAAACAACGTTCAGGTGCATACCGCCACCTACTGAGCATGAGTGTGCAGCCCATGGCCGCCGTCCCCATTCTTCCCCCGTTCTTCTTCTTCTTCTTCTATTGAATTTATTGGCGGTTGGCGAACTTATTTTAAGCGCATTACCGCCACTAACTGGACTGGAGTGTGGATTTGGATAATAGACAGAAAAAATAATAAATATTAATAATAATAAAAATAAACTAAAAATTCAATAATGATACTAATAATAATGATGATGATGATGATGATGATGATGATGATGATGATAATAATAATACCCTGATGCATGCTCAATAATAATAATAATAATAACAATATAATGATATTCTTTAATAAATAATAAGGTAATTAAATTTGTAAAAAATAAATAAAAAAGGATTGAGGAAATGTATTAAAAATGCATTCTTAATAGTATCTAATGTAGTTCATAAAAACTAAACTTCAAGTACACAGCCTTATTTTAAAGTATAAAATGAGTATACTCTTAGTACACTTAAATAAACTTATTTTTAGTATATCTCAGACAAGTACATAAAAAGTATACTTCAAGTCAGATTAAATCACAGCCTTATTTTAAAGTATAAAATAAGTATACTCTTAGTATACTTAAATAAACGTCTTTTTAGTATATTTCAGATAAGTACTTAAAAAGTATACTTCAAGTCACATAAGTACCTAAAAGGTATACTTGAAGTATACTTAAATATACTACTTTTTGCTAAGGGGGAGGAAACCGGAGTACCCGGAGGAAACCCACGCATGCACGGGGAGAACATGCAAACTCCACCCAGAAAGGCCCCGGACCGGGATTTGAACCGGCAACCTTCTCGCTGAGAGGCAGCAGCTCTACCAGTTGTGCTGCCATGTGCCATGTGCAAAAAACATGGGTCCCAAAAGGTTTTGTCCATGGTGGCCCCACATGGGTTTGCCCAGAAAGATTTTAATGGGCCCTGACTGGGTTTTCTGTGGGACCCATATGTTTAACTTAAATGAGACCCATGTAAAACCCATGTGTGTACCTTGAAGAATACCTGGGACTAAACTGGGTCCCTACTGGGCGAAAAATATGGGTAATAAGTGGGTTTGTCCACGGTTTCCATGGCCCACATGGGTTTGCCCAGATAGATTTTAATGGGCCCTGACTGGGTTTTTAGTGAGACCCAGATGTTTAACTTAATTGAGACCCATGTAAAACCCATGTGTGTGCCTTGAAGAATATCTACCTGGGACTAAACTGGGTCCCAACTAGGCTAAAAATATGGGTAATAAGTGGGTTTGTCCACGGTTTCCATGGTGGCCCCACATGGGTTTGCCCAGAGCCATATAGAGAGTTCTGACACTCTTTGATGTCGCCGACTGGCGGTCAATCGTTCCAAACAACGGCTATGGAAACCTTGTGGAGCTGCGCCCTCTGGCGGCGACGGAGCGCTACTGCAGGCAGAGTCAGACTGTAAAACAGCCATGGAACAAATCGCCCCCTCCATGACCCACGTGACTTCCGCATTCCATTCTTACAACGGAACTCTATGGAAGTGTCGCAACTCTCACTTTATATGGCTCTGGGTTTGCCCAGATAGATTTTAATGGGCCCTGACTGGGCTTTCAGTGGTTCCCAGATGGTTAACTTGCATGAGGCCCATGTAAAACCCACATGTGTACTTTCAAGGATATTTTCCTGGGTGTTAATGTTGTCCCAGCTGGGCTAGAACATGGGCAACAAGTGAGTTTATTTGCAGTTTCCATGGTGACCTCACATGGGTTTGCCTACTCTGTGACTTCTGTCTTAACATTGTGTGAGTTAAACCCAAAGAATGCACTCTGAGCCTCCCAACAGATAATACCCAAACTTTAACAAGAGGCACACAGATGTCCTTCTGACTCAAGGTGCAGCCCGGAACACTAAAATACTGCTAAACATTATGGGAAATCAACACACTCCCCGTTTTTTAGTTTCGTTTTTGATTGTGGCATTTTGAGTTGTAATTCTTGTTGGCTTTGATCAACGGATACAGATTTAAACTATAATTGAACACTAATATACCGTTAAGCATTATGGGAAATCAACACAGTTCACTCCCCGTTTTTTAGTTTCGTTTTTGATTGTGGCACTATGAGTTGTAATTCTTGTTGGTTTTGATCAACAGATACAGATATAAACTATACATTGAATTTATAAATGTAAATTCAATAGTTTAAATCTGTATCCCACATTTATACCACTTGGGATAAATGCAGTTAGCCCACATGGGCTTCCCATGCTGGGCACATTATACTAAAATCGCATGGGTCCTATATACTGATGCACATATCTGTCCCATTCCCAGTTCTCAGTCAACATTTATCTCTAAAATAATTTTCTCTGACCAAAACATTCCCTTTGCTGATACAGTGACTAATCTTGTGGCAAGATTTGATTCTCATCTTACATTTGAATCCCATATTAAAAACATTTGCAAGACTTCATTCTTTCATCTGAAAAACATCTCCAAACTGTCTATTACTTTTCCGATGCTGAAAAACTTAACCATGTTTTTGTCTCCTCAAGACTGGACTGAGGTGGCTCGGGCATCTGGTTAGGATGCCTCCTGGACGCCTCCCTGGTGAGGTGTTCCGGGCATGTCCCACCGGGAGGAGACCCAGAGGAAGACCCAGGACACGCTGGAGGGACTATGTTTCTCGGCTGGCCTGGGAACGCCTTGGGATTCCCCCAGAGGAGCTGCTGCTCCATGTGGCTGGGGAGAGGGAAGTCTGGGCCTCCCTACTTAGGCTGCTACCCCGCGACCCGACCTCGGATAAGTGGAAGAAAATGGATGGATGGAAGACTGGACTACTGCAATGCACTTTTTAAAGGAATTCCATCCAAGCACATTCAAAAACTTCAATATGAACAGAACAGTGCAGCAAGGATTCTGATGAAGCAAAGGAAACATGACCACACCCCAATCCTTAAATCCCTGCACTGGCTTCCCATTTCACTCCATATTGAATACTGTACAAGATTTCCTTACTCATCTACCAATCCATTCATGGCAATGCTCCACACTATCTTGAAGAATGTATTTATCTTCTTCTTTTGGCTTTTCCCTCTTCCCGGAAAAAAAGTATCTTCTTCTTTTGGCTTTTCCCTTTTCAGGGGTTGCCACAGCGAGTAATCCTCCTTCATTTCACTCTGTCCTGTCGTCTGTCTACCAATATGCCCACTGTCCATCCTCTGGACATGTTCAAACCATCTCAGTCTGGCCTCTCCAACTGTTATCTCCCAGTTGTTCAACCTGTGCTGTACCTCTGATGGTCTCATTCCTAATCTTATCCATCATTGTCACTTCAAAGGAGAACCTCAACATCTTTATTAATGCCACTTCGAGTTCTTTCTCCTGTCTTTTTGTCAATGCCACTGTCTCCTGGTCATACAACATAGCTGGTCTCACTAATGTTTTTTGTAAAATTTTATTTTGACCTTTGCTGACACCCTTTTGTCACTAATCACTCCTGAAACTTTTTACCATCTACTCCATCCTGCCTGGACTTTTTTCCCAACTCTTTACCACACTCCCCATTTTCCTGGACAGTATGTGGTAACAGAACCCAAGTGGTGTTCTGTTATTGGACTTCTATGCTCGTCATGGATTGTCCATAACGAACACCATGTTCAGGCATAAGGGTGTACACATGTGCTCTTGGCACCAGGACACCCTACGTCGCAGTTTGATGATCGACTTTGTTGTCGTCTCATCTGATCTGCGGCCGCATGTCCTGGACACTCGGGTGAAGAGAGGGACGGAGCTGTCAACTGACCACTACCTGGTGGTGAGTTGGCTCCGATGGTGGGGGAGGATGCCGGTCAGACCTGGCAGACCCAAACGTATTGTGAGGGTCTGCTGGGAACGTCTGGCAGAGTCTCCCGTAAGACGGAGCTTTAACTCCCACCTCCGGGAGAGCTTTGAACACGTTCCGAGGGAGGCGGGGGACATTGAGTCCGAGTGGGCCATGTTCCGCGCCTCTATTGTCGAGGCAGCTTATCAGAGTTGTGGCCGCAAGGTTGTTGGTGCCTGTCGTGGTGGCAACCCTCGAACCCGGTGGTGGACACCGGCGGTGAGGGATGCTGTCAAGCTGAAGAAGGAGTCCTATTGGGCCTTTTTGGCCTGTGGGACCCCGGAAGCAGCAGATAGGTACCGGCAGTCCAAGCGGCATGCGGCTCGGGTGGTTGCTGAGGCAAAAACTCGGGCGTGGGAGGAGTTCGGAGAGGCCATGGAGAATGACTTCCGTACGGCTTCGAGGCGATTCTGGTCCACCATCCGGCGTCTCAGGGGGGGAAAGCGGTACGCGACCAACACCATTTATGGTGGGGATGGCGTGCTGTTGACCTCAACTCGGGATGTTGTGAGTCGGTGGGCGGAATACTTCGAAGACCTCCTCAATCCTACTGGCACGTCTTCCACTGAGGAAGCGGAGCCTGGGGACTTTGGGTCGGGCTCTCCAATCTCTGGTGCTGAGGTCACCGAGGTGGTTAAAAAGCTCCGCGGTGGCAGGGCTCCGGGGGTGGATGAGATTCGCCCTGAGTTCCTTAGGGCTCTGGATGTTGTGGGGTTGTGTTGGCTTACGCGACTCTGCAATATCGCGTGGACATCGGGGGCAGTTCCCTTGGATTGGCAGACTGGGGTGGTGGTTCCCCTATTCAAAAAGGGGGACCGTAGGGTGTGTTCCAACTATAGGGGGATCACACTCTTAAGCCTCCCTGGTAAGGTCTATTCAGGGGTTCTGGAGAGGAGGGTCCGTCGGATAGTCGAACCTCGGATTCAGGAGGAGCAGTGTGGTTTTCGTGCTGGTCGTGGAACACTGGACCAGCTCTACACCCTCAGCAGGGTCCTGGAGGGTGCGTGGGAGTTTGCCCAACCAGTTTACATGTGCTTTGTGGACTTGGAGAAGGCATTCGACCGCGTCCCTCGGGGGGTTCTGTGGGGGGTACTCCGGGAGTATGGGGTACCAGGCCCATTGATATGGGCTGTTAGGTCCCTGTACGACCGGTGTCAGAGCTTGGTCCGCATTGCCGGCAGTAAGTCAGGCTCGTTTCCAGTGAGAGTTGGACTCCGCCAAGGTTGCCCTTTGTCACCGATTCTGTTCATAACTTTTATGGACAGAATTTCTAGGCGCAGCCAAGGTGTTGAGAGGATCCGTTTTGGTGGCCTTAGAATCGCTTCTCTGTTTTTTGCAGATGATGTGGTCCTATTGGCTTCATCAGGTCGTGATCTACAGCTTTCGCTGGAGCGGTTTGCAGCCGAGTGTGATGCGGCCGGGATGAGGATCAGTTCCTCCAAATCCGAGGCCATGGTCTTGAGCCGGAAAAGGGTAGCATGCCCTCTCCGGGTCGGGGAGGAGGTCCTGCCCCAAGTGGAGGAGTTTAAGTATCTCGGGGTCTTGTTCACGAATGAGGGAAAACTGGAGCGTGAGATCGATAGGCGGATAGGTGCAGCATCCGCAGTGAAGCGGGCGCTGTACCGGTCTGTCGTGGTGAAGAGAGAGCTGAGTCGAAAGGCAAAGCTCTCAATTTACCGATCGATCTACGTTCCCACCCTCATCTATGGTCATGAGCTTTGGGTTGTGACCGAAAGAACGAGATCTCGGATACAAGCGGCTGAAATGAGTTTTCTCCGCAGGGTGTCTGGACTCTCCCTTAGAGATAGGGTGAGAAGCTCAGTCATCCGGGAGGGACTCGGAGTAGAGCCGCTGCTTCTCCACATCGAGAGGAGCCAGTTGAGGTGGCTCGGGCATCTGGTTAGGATGCCTCCTGGACGCCTCCCTGGTGAGGTGTTCCGGGCATGTCCCACCGGGAGGAGACCCAGAGGAAGACCCAGGACACGCTGGAGGGACTATGTTTCTCGGCTGGCCTGGGAACGCCTTGGGATTCCCCCAGAGGAGCTGCTCCAAGTGGCTGGGGAGAGGGAAGTCTGGGCCTCCCTACTTAGGTTGCTACCCCCGCGACCCGACCCCGGATAAGCGGACGAAAATGGATGGATGGATGGATGGATGGTATGTGGACCACAAGAACAGTACTTGAAGTACTGCACCTTTGTAACCTCTGCTTCTTGTTGCCTCACTGTTCCACCTCCTCCCTCTCATTCAAACATGGACTCACTACGGCTGACTTTCATTCCTCTTCTCTAAAGGTTCAGTATGTAATTTCTGGAACACGCTGGAACTTAGGAAATTTTTGAACAGAGACACGTTTCTGGTCCTTCCCCCTCAGAGCCATATATGGCTCTGAGACTTGCTCTTGCCCTTGCTCTGCTGAAATTCAAATTCAAGCTCTGTTTTTATTGGCTGATTCAAATTCAAGCTTAGTTTTTATTAGCTGGTTACAAACTCTGTTTTTATTGGCTGGTTAACGGCGTGTCACTGTGGCTTTTTAGAAATGCTTTTAGAGAAGCAAGGGGACAATAGTTTTTTTCAGGGATTACTTGTCTAAAATCAGTATGTCAGGAGGCAGTAACAGAGTGAAGAAATATATTGTTGGAAAAGTTACATACAGCTCCTTTAAAGTATATACCTGAAACCTCAAGTTCTCTTCCACCTGTTCTTACAACCTATTAATTTATTTATTTATTCAACCAGCCAGGGTTCCATATAATGATGCCCTTTTCTTTCCCATTCCCAGTTAGCCCACATACAAATGTACTGGGCCCTACCGTATATATCCATGCCCAGGTTCAACCCATGTAAAGTGATCCCACATTTATACCATGGGATAAATACAGTTAGCCCACATGGGCTTCCCATGCTGGGTACATTATACTAAAATCACATGGGTCCCATATACTGATGCACATATCTGTCCCATTCCCAGTTAGCCCAAATAAAATTGAACTGGGGCCTATAGTATATCTATGCCCAGGTTCAACCCATGTAAGGTCAGCCCACACTTATCCCAATGGGGTAAATACAGTTAGCCCATAAGGGCTTCCCATGCTGGGCCCATTATACTAAAACCACATGGGTCCCATATAATAATGCCCATTTATGTCCCATTCCCAGTTGGCCCACATACAATTAAACTGGGGCCTATATATCTATGCCCAGGTTCAACCCATGTAAGGTCAGCCCACACTTATCCCAATTGGGGTAAATACAGTTAGCCCACATGTGCTTCCCATGCAGGGCCCATTATACCGAAACCACATGGGTCCTATATAATATTGCCCATTTCTGTCCCATTCCCAGTTAGCCCACATACAAATGAACTGGGGCCTATATATACATGCACAGGTTGAAGCCATGTATCCCACTTGTGGTGAAAACAGTTAGCCCATAAGGGCTTCCCATGCTGTGCCCATTATACTAAAACCACATGGGTCCCATATAATGCCCATTTATGTCCCATTCTCAGTTAGCCCACATACAATTGAACTGGGGCCTATATATCTATGCCCAGGTCCAACCCATGTAAGTTCAGCTCACACTTATCCCAATCGGGGTAAATACAGTTAGCCTACATGTGCTTCCCATGCTGGGCCCATTATACCAGAACCATATGGGTCCCATATAATATTTCTCATTTCTGTCCCATTCCCAGTTAGCCCACATAAAAATGAACTGGGGCCTATATATCCATGCCAAGGCTGAACCCATGTAATGTCATCCAACACTTATCCCACTTGGGGTCAATACAGTTAGCCCACATGTGCTTCCCATGCTGGGTCCATTATACCAAAACAACATGGGTCCCATATAATATTGCCCATTTCTGTCCCATTCCCAGTTAGCCCACATGAAATTGTACTGGGCCTTATATATCCATGCCCAGGTTGAACCCATGTAAGGTGATCCCACATTTATACTACTTGGGATAAATACAGTTATCCCACATGGGCTTCCCATGCTGAGCCCATTATACCAAAACCACATGGGTCCCATATAATATTGCCCATTTCTGTCCCATTCCCAGTTAGCCCACATAAAAATGAATTGGGACCTATATATCCATGCCAAGGCTGAACCCATGCAAGTTCATCCAACATTTATAATAATAATAACATAATAAACTTTATTTGTATAGCACCTTCCTACAATGCCTTGCATTGACCAAGGTGCTTAACAGGACAGAAAATATAAAAACTGGTACAACAAATCAGTGAAAATAGAATAAAAAACAACAGCAATAAAAGGAGGCAATGGAAATAAAAATGCTACATACTAAAATACCAAAGTAATAAAAGTTACACACTGAAAGCTTTTTTGAACAAGTGGGTCTTCAGTCTGGTTTTGAACAGAGTCAGATCAGAGGTGGCACGCAGCTCAAGGGGAGACTGTTCCAGGCTTTTGGGCCGGCAACAGAAAAGGACCGGTCACCCCATTGTTTGTACCTTGAGCGAGGCACCTCCAGCAGGTGTAGACTGGCAGATCGTAAAGCTCTGCTGGGGTGATGGACTTTCAAAAGTTCAGAGATGTACAGAGGTGCAAGTCCATTCAGAGCTTTGAAAACAAACAGCAGCAGCTTGAACTGTATCCTGAACTGAACCGGGAGCCAGTGTAGAGAGGACAGGACAGGAGTGATGTGTTCATATTTCCGTGTGTTGGTCAAAAAGCGGGCGGCAGAGTTTTGAACAAGCTGTAAACGGGAGATGGAGGATTGATTAATACCAACATACAAAGCATTACAATAGTCAAGTCTGGAGGTCACAAAGGCATGGATGGCCTTCTCCAGATCACTACGGCTGAGGAGTGACTTTACTTTAGAGAGCAGACGGAGCTGAAAGAAGCTGGTTTTGACAACAGAACTGATCTGTTTATCAAGCTTTAAGTTGGAGTCAAGCTGCACTCCAAGATTTCTAACTACCGGGTTGAAGTGGGGGAGGGGAAGACCAAAACTGGGACTGGGAAGGATGTTGCTGGCGTCACCGGGTGCACCAAATAAAATGCATTCAGTTTTATCTGTGTTTAGGTGGAGGAAGTTTTGAGACAGCCAGTGCTTAATGTCATTTAAGCAGTTGACAATAGTGTTTGAACTGAGTGAGGGGTTGGGAGTGACTGGCAGATAGATTTGTAAATCGTCTGCATATAGATGAAAAGACAGATTATGACGTGCAATGATTGATCCTAATGGCAGCATGTAAAGAGAGAAGAGGACTGGTCCCAGAATGGATCCCTGTGGTACGCCAGAGGTCAGAGGGGTTGATGAAGAGGAGGACAGATCATCTATCATGACAGAAAAGTTCTCCCAGTCAGGTAAGATCTGAACCACTCTAGCACAGCTCCCTGGAGGCCAACCTGCTGAGACAAACGGTTGATTAGTACCTGATGGTTGACGGTGTCAAATGCTGCTGAAAGGTCTAACATCACCAGCAGAGCAGGGTTTTTTGCATCCAGAGAAAGAAGAATATCATTCTGCACTTTGAGCAGTGCAGATTCAGTACTGTGACGAGCTCGAAAACCAGACTGAAAATTTTCAAACAGGTTGTTGTGCTCTAGAAAAGATTGAAGTTGAATAAAAACAATCTTTTCTAGGACCTTTGATAAAAATGACAGATGGGAAACTGGCCTGAAATTAGAGAGCTGTAGGATCCAAGCCTGGTTTTTTGAGAAGAGGCCTGACCACAGCATGTTTGAAAGCAGATGGCAC
>JBBPBX010057630.1:6784-22366 GCA_038048925.1 Garcialebias charrua
TCTGTCTCACCCTCCCCACAGACGGGAAAAAAAACTGAACGCCGGCTGAAATGTTTCTCTCTCCTCTGCCCGGCTCCTACTGTGTGCGGCTTTGTCTCCCCGCACACACACTTAACGCACAGCTCACGTTTGTCTGTCTCACCTTCTTCACCGAAAAATAAATAAATAAAACTGAACGCGCGGCTGAAATTTTTGTGTCTCTCCTCTGCTCTCCTCTTAAACTGCACGCGACTTTCGGCTTTGTCTCTATCTGCCAGTATAAGCGTTGCGCACAGTGTTGCCAGGTGAGAAATGTAGGATTATCGTACTAGAGACATAAAATTATCGTATTTTGAGTGAAATTATCGTACACCCTCCATCCGTCCATCCATTTTCTTCCGCTTATCTGGGGTCGGGTCGCGGGGGTAGCAGCCTAAGTAGGGAGGCCCAGACTTCCCTCTCCCCAGCCACTTGGAGCAGCTCCTCTGGGGGAATCCCAAGGCGTTCCCAGGCCAGCCGAGAAACATAGTCCCTCCAGCGTGTCCTGGGTCTTCCTCTGGGTCTCCTCCCGGTGGGACATGCCCGGAACACCTCACCAGGGAGGCGTCCAGGAGGCATCCTAACCAGATGCCCGAGCCACCTCAACTGGCTCCTCTCGATGTGGAGAAGCAGCGGCTCTACTCCGAGTCCCTCCCGGATGACTGAGCTTCTCACCCTATCTCTAAGGGAGAGTCCAGACACCCTGCGGAGAAAACTCATTTCAGCCGCTTGTATCGTACACCCGTCATAATCAAAGTAAAAAGTATGCTCTATAGTCACTCTATTGTTGAATAGCGTCTAACAGGCACTCCCAGCTTTGTGGCGTCAGTACGGGTGGGAGCCATAGACAATAATACGTATTAATGTCTGGTGGCAACTATGAGACCCCCCTTCTTCTTGTTTTGTTTCATGGTGGCATGACCACCACCTACTGAGCTGAAGTGTGGAAAGGAGATAAACGAAACAAAAAAAATAATTTTGTAAAAAATAATTTAATGACTCAACTAAATTCTGTTTATTAAGTTTGTATTTTTCAAGAAAATAATAACTTGATCTTTAACTTTACTGATATCACTACTAAAAACATCCCTAATTTTAAATGTAATATTAATTTTATTTATTTATTTTTGGAAATGCATTCTTTCTGTTTCATACCCTGGACATTCCATAAAGACATGTTGAACCGTTTCAGGGAAATTGCTAGTGCACATGTCACATACTGTAGTCCTGTTGCATGTTTTCCAATTATTTTAAGAGATTTATTAAAGATCCACTGACATGATTTTTTTTTTACTATTCATAAAATTGCTCAAAATAAATATATTTTATCATTTAAACATGTTCGTTTTTGCAAACAAAATGATAAATCACTTTAATTTTGCTTTAAACAGGGCTTAAAGATCTCCGGCACCCAGCCGGATTTCCGGCTTTTGACCAAACTGTAAAAAAAAAAAAAACTGCTCGCGCGGCTTCACAGGAGTAGGAGTCCGTTCATGTGTGCGCGCGTGTGTTTTTGAAGCGTGCAGCTCTTGTTTGGCTGCACTGCGTGTGCAGCGAATCAAAGCCCCCCCTCCCCCGCACACACACAGCCAATGTTCCCTCGCTGCCCGGACATTCTCTGCGCACAATAAAATCTTTGCGCGCATCCAAATTAACTCGACAGCCTGCCGGTCGCCTCAACTTAAAATGATCGATGGACAGCGATTACATCCAATCACATTGAAGCTCACGTTGTTTTGACCAATCAAAATCCGGAAGGCGGGTCTTACAAGCAAGCATGTTTGTCTGCAGCTTCAGTCAGATCATGCAGAAGTCACGGAGTTTGTCACACCGGGCAGGTACGTGGGTCAATTAGTGTTAAAACTACAGATTTTAAATCTCGTTGTTAGGTCAAGTAAAATCAGAGGTATGATAAATAATCCACACCACGTCTTTTATCTGAATAAAGTCAAATATCAACCGCGAGAAGCTGCACACTCGCACACACATGCACATACACACCGCTGAACACAAACTGTAAACAATCCCCGTCCTTTCTGAAGGAGGAAGTTATTTGTCAAGCACCAAATCTGTAGGAAAAATAAGAAAAAGATGCAGAAGCTGAACGGAGGTCAGTGCACGATAAAGTCACGTGATAAAGTCAGTGAGAGCGGGGTGATGAAGAGGAAGATCGTTAGAAGAGGAAGAGCAGAACCAGGCCAGGTGTGCAGAGGAGCAGGGCAGAACCAAGCATCAGTTCCTGAGCTCTGCAGATGTTGACCCAGGGACCAAGGAGGAAAATACACTTTTTAAAAACTTACAGTAAAATAAATATTTTGTCAATAAAAAAATAATACAGTAATGTGGAGATTTTAAACAAAAACCCTACAAGCATTAAAATAAAAATCATCTAAATTAGATACTGTATATTTATTAAAAGTGTAATACTGTCCTGAGTTTTTGCATAGTAGTTTTTGCATAGTATTAGTATGAAAGTATGAAAAGTTACACCAACACTAAAACACTAAACATTTAATAAACATAAGCATAAAATGAAATAATAAAAATTATTCATTCAGCTGGGAGTTGCAAAATCACTTATATTGAAAGCAAACTCATGGAAGTTGCTGCTGTAATCTGATTGTTTTAATAAGCCATGTAACTTTCTATGATCCCAGATTTATAACAGGTGTGTGGATAGTGCGCACATCCTGTTGCTCATAGTGGTCCTCTGTGTGCTCAGAGAGCTTGTGTGTATGCTCAGACACATGAAAAATTAGAGGGAACATTGCACACAGCTGAACATAAACAATCCCCCTCCCCCCCTCCTTTCTGACGGAGGCTTTCTAAACTAATTATTGAATCAAGTTACTTACTGGTATGTAGGTAAACATAGATGTTTAACCCTTTAAAATACACCAGAATACAGGAAATGGCATCTACTTTATTCCAAATTTTCTGGGGGAGGACCCCCAGACCCCCCCATGCTTCTGATGCCATACTGGTAAGACATTTTCCATCAGAGTTTTAACAGTCTGTGCTCACAAACATTTTCACTGCACAGAAACATCTGTGTGTTAATGCTGGAGATGACTCCAGCTTGCTGGGAGTCCTAACACCAGCTCTGTGGAACTTCCTTTTAGATTGTGATACAGTATTGAGTATTCTAAATTTATTGCAGATGAATTCACTGAACTGTGTCTGTTCAATGTGGCGTTGAGTCTTTTTTTGAGTTGTTTTTGCTGCAGGGCAGTTCTCTGGGGCACATATTTTTACATTAAGTTCAGATACATTGAAACCTCATGTAAGTCATTGTTACTTGAAGCTGAATTGTTTAAAAACAGTTAATTGCACTTTTCAGAGAGCATTTTTAATAAACGTTGGCAAAATGTTAAGATTTTATTTTATCAACAACACAAAAAAGTTTCAGGCTCAGGATTTTTTTTCACTTTAAGCCCTGTTTAAACGTGATTTTGAACTTCAAGCCGTGTTTAATCATGGGAAATCCCATTACACCCGAACGCACCATCTGTGACGTAGGGTGCAGAGTGAGAGGCAGAGGGCTCCAGTCTCTTCAATAGCGGACATTTTTGAATATAAATAAAATAGTTTGGGTGATGGAACAAGAAACAACAGGATCTAATTTAGGTCTGATGCTGTATCAGACTTACTTTCATGTGGAGCTGCTCACACGCGCGCATTGTGACAAGCCCAGAGCTCTCTGCACACTAGGTGTGAATTTTATTCAGCCTATCATTGTCGTTGTTCTGATGCAGAGAAGAAAGGTAGATGTTTTATGTGTCCAAGAGACCAAGTGGAAGGACAGCAAGGCCCGCAGTATTGGAGCAGGGTTCAAACTGTTTTACCATGGTGTGGATAGAAAGAGAAATGGAGTAGGGGTGGTCCTGAAGGAGGAGTTGGCAAAGAATGTAGTAGAGGTGAAGAGAGTGTCAGATAGGGTGATGTGCCTGAAGGTAGAAGTAGAAGGTCTGATGCTAAACATCGTCAGTGGTTATGCTCCACAGGTTGGATGTGATGGGGAGGAGAAAGATAAATTTTGGAAAGATTTGGATGAAGTGATAGAGAGTATTCCCAGGGAGGAAAGAGTGGTGATTGGAGCAGACCTGAATGGACATGTTGGTGAAGGAAACAGAGGGGATGAGGAAGTGATGGGTAGGTTTGGTGTCAAGGAAAGAAACCAGGAAGGACAGATGGTGGTGGATTTTGCCAAGAGAATGGAAATGGCTATAGTCAATACCTATTTCCAAAAGAGGGAGGAACATAGAGTGACCTATAAGAGTGGAGGAAGGAGTACACAGGTCGACTACATTCTGTGTAGAAGAGGAAACCTGAGGGAGATTGGAGACTGTAAGGTTGTGGCAGGGGAGAGCGTGGCCAGACAGCATCGGATGGTTGTGTGTAGAATGACTGTTGTTGTGAAGAAGAGAAAAAGAGTAAAATCAGAGAAGAAGACCAAATGGTGGAAGATGAAGAAGGAAGAATGTTGTGAGAAATTCAGAGACGAGCTGTTAAAGGCTCTGGGTGGTAAAGCTAGGTTTATACTAGTGTCTCACGTCTTTTACCCCCCGTTGAGTGAACCCAGCGATGATGCAATTGCGTGTGTGTCACCGACCGCATTGAGTGTTTATACTTGGCAAGACGTGGGGGATAAATTATAATAAATCCCTCCCTCTTCCCTCCCACTGCATACCAGGATTTCATGAGAGGTGGTTTGTTTAAAAGAAATTGGACCTCTTACCCCAAAATTACACCACACGCGTTACGGCTCCGCCCCGCTCCGGTCCGACCTCCGCAGCAAATACGCACCCATTATAATCAATGACAGAGTTTACACTGGCTCCGCACGGCGGCGGCGAGCAGCGGCGAGCGGACGGCAGTCCGTCAAAATTAGAAATTTTTCTATTTCTGCCGGACGCCGGAGCTGTGCCGGAGTCAACTTTTGAAGATTACGTCGCACCAACAGGAAAAGGAACGAGCACAACTTCCGTATTTACAAAATAAAATCACCACGGGCGGACTAATCCTAGCTCTATACGGATTTATTTGTACAAAAATGCTGTCAAACTATCATTTATGACTATTCTATGACTAAACTATTATATTTATGACTATGACTACGCCTACAAACGCAATACAAGAAATAAATAAATAAAAAAGTATTTTATTCTGAAATGTAAACATCACTTCCTGTTGCTCAAACCATGTAGCTCATTTACGAGAGAAGATCAAGGCAGCAGTCTCTCTACAGTTGTTCTCCTTCTTCCACCGAATGAATTGTTTTGTTCTGACTTACTTATTTATCACTTGATTTATCGCGCGATCTCGCACGTGTCTCGGAGCGGCGCATCCAGGCGGACCTGAGCGGAGCGGAGGCAGTGGGCTTTGGACTCGCTCAGCTGCGACCTGCGGACCGGAGCGGGGCGGAGCCGCGTGTGGTGTAATTTTGGGGTCAAAAGCTGTAAATGCCTCAGTGGTCCCGCGGGGAACGCGTCCGCTTTCCACTCAAAAGACTCGGGTTCAATTCCCACTCGGTTCAACTTTTTTTTTTTTTTTTTATTGAATTTATTCATTTCAAATTGTAAAAACACAAGAAAATTATTTACAAAACCACATTATAAAACAAAACAATACATGAAATGAAAGGAGGCAGAAGAAGAAAAAAATCTCATTATTTCTGCCCCTTCTTCAAACAAAATTAACAATCAATTCAAATAGCAATCACATATATAAAAAAATATAAGATATTAAATGATTTCTCACACAAAACCATAAATTCTGAGCTTTGAACAATAATAAAAGAATATTATAGTCAACCAAATCATTAAAAAAAAAACTTTAGCAATTTCAATTTGTAAAACAAAACATTTGATGGATGGCAGTAATGTTTTCTTGTAATAATTATTATGGCTCTCTTCTGTAAAATAAAAATAGGCTTTAGTTACAGTTTTGCACGCTGTACCCGTATAACCGTATTATTAAAAAAAAAAACTCAACCATGATTCGAACTCACGTCCTTTGGAGTGGCAGCGCAACGTGTTTACCACTAGACCGCATGGCTTGTTGTTTAACAGCGGAGTTTGCTTTCTTTTAAAGGGTACATGCAGGCGCGCGCATGCTTTTGTGTGCGCGCGTAAATATATATATATATATATATATATATATATACATATGGGATGCTCCGATCAGGTTTTATGCAGCCGATCACCGATACCGATCACCTATGTGTGCCGATACCGATCACCGATCAGATGGATTGACTGTAACTTAATTGGTTTAGTTATGAGTGCTGCTTCTGGCTACAAGATCTGAAAAGAACCATAAAATCACCATAATTTAGACAAAAACATATTTTTACTCATTTTTTTCAGAGAACAAATACAGACAAACTTGCAGGCACAATGCAACAACTATTCAGTTAAAAGAAAAAAAAAACACTTAAATTTAACTCAGTAACACAATCTTTAAAAGACTGAAAACAGTGTAGCTCTCAACAGGCTAAATAGTGCAAAGTCAAATAAATGTCACAACATTGCCTAAATAAAGTAAAAAAAATAAAGTGAGTGCATTCAAATAAATAACCATACATTACAAAATCAAAAATACCTGAGAGCAAGAATTGCTGTTTTGTGCATCAGCAAACATTGTGCATTATCAAAGAAAAAAACTAAATGTTTACCTTACTTTCAATAAAAAAAAACACATCTGTTACTTCTTATATAAAATAAAATACCCCATTTGCTACTTAAATAACATATGGTCTTAAAGACCTTAAAACAGAGAAACAGCAGCAAAATTAAAGTGCATTTGCTTTGAACAGGGAACAATGTTGAACACAGCATTAATAAATTTAAATCTGCAGTATAATAGTTCATCATTTCTTATCTGGCAACCCTGACTGGCATGGAAACTACAAATGGATCACTTTAAACAAGTTTTTTTTGTTTGTTTGTTTATTTGTCACAATAAACATTATAAAAACACTATTATTTCCAGAGGTTGTCCTTGTGTAAACAGGCCTAAGTCCTCTGGTGAATCAAAATAATTCAACTTACTTTCAATCTGTAGAACATCTCAGCCAAAATACTCATCTCCACCGAGCGCGGACCTGAGAGCTTGCATCTCGAGCCACTGGCTAAACTGGCTAGCCGACCTCGGAGCTGCCGCGACCAGAGAGGGCTGAACGCCGCGAACGGACTGAAGAGCCGTCGACAGGTACCACAAAACAAACTAGTGCACAGACCTCGGAGTTGTTGCGACAGAAGGAGGCTGAGTGCCGTGCAAGAACCGGGGTACCGCTATCGGGAACTACGAGTTGGGCTAGCATTGGAGCTACATCTGGAGCTACGTGCTGGCAGACATGTTTGTTTACGATCTGCTCTCTCTACGCGCATGCGCAATTTATGCCCACTGCGCAGGAGGCCAGGAGCGGGGTGAAAGCGGGAGGGGGACACTACACTGAATGCTGCACAGGCTCTGTGATCGGCAATGGAAGGTATTTATCGGAAAAGCAGATCACATACCTTTTCACGTAAATCGGCCGATTTTGATCGGTGGCCGATCGATCGGAACATCCCTAATATATATATATATATATATATATATATATATATATATATATATATATATATATATATATATATATATATATATATTAGGGATGTGCCGATCAGGTTTTATGAAACCGATACCGATACCGATCACCTATGTGTGACGATCACCGATACCGATCACAATTACCGATCGCTTATATGTGTGCCGATCACATATACCGATCACCGATCAGATGGATTGCCTGTAACTTATGAGTGCTGCTTCTGGCTACAAGATCTGAAAATTTTTCAGATCTTGAAGCCAGAAGCAGCACTCATGTTCTTTTCAGAACCATAAAATCACCATAATTCAGACAAAAACATATTTTTACTCATTTATTTCAGAGAACAAAGTAAATATAAGTAATTATCAACTGCATTATCAAAGAAAAATGTTTACCTTACTAACTTTCAACAACAAAAAAAGTTTTTTTATTTTTTTATTTTTTAAACACATCTATTACTTCATATTTATTTTTATTTTTTTCTTCTTTCGGCTTTATTCCCTGCGTTAGGGGTCGCCACAGCGAACTGGTCGCACGAAGATTTGGCAGTTGTTTTTACGCCGGATGCCCTTCCTGACACAACCACAGACCACCGAGCAACCACAGCCCTCTGTGTGGAGCAGAGAGCTGATATCTAGGGTTCCCGGGGGAGCAGATGGTGGGGGTTAAGGGCCTTGCTCAAGGGCCCAGAGTGGGGCAGATGAGGGTGGATACAAGTGTGACCGCTTCACTTATCCCACCCACATCTTTGATGTTGTCGGTACCGGGGCTTGAACCGGCGACCTTCCGATCACAAGCTCACCTTCTTAACCTTTGCGCCACCACTCCCCTACATCTATTACTTCATATAAAAAACTAAAATACCCCATTTGCTACTTAAAGGTGCTATGTGTAACTTTCTGTAGAGTGCAAAACTTAGAAAAATTTTCAACAGGCAAAGCATTCTGATCCCTCCCCCTCAGAGCCATATATGGCTCTGAGGGGGAGGCTCTGCTGAGATTCAAATTCAAGCTCTGTTTTTATTGGCTGATTCAAATTCAAGCTCTGTTTTTAATTGGCTGGTTACAAACTCTGTTTTTATTGGCTGTCATTGTCCTGGTCACTCTGTGTTTTTAGTGTTTTTATAAATGCTGATAGAGAAGCAAGGGGACTATAGTTTTTTTCAGAGATTACTTTGTCTAACATCAGTTTGTCAGTAGATAGTGACAGAGTGAAGAAATATGTTAAAAATATATTGTTTGAAAAGTTACAGACTACATTACAATCTTACATACCCCAGCTTTAAAGCTGCACTGTTGGCTGTTTTTACAAATGGCTTTATAAATACGTAAAGTATCATTATTATTATTTTTTATTATAATTTCGTGCTTTTTTGAACAACTTCCTGCGGGAACCAGGAACCGGAGTTGGTGGCGGTAATGCACCACATGTTGTTTGCCAACCGCCATTAAAAACCAAGTAGAAGAAGAAGAAGAACCAGGAACCGGAAATACCGCCTCCGCCATTTTACATTCATTAGTTCCAGACTCGGCAGTCGGCTTTTGGAGGACTGTTTCTCCCATAAGAGGATGCCTCATACGGATAAATTAACTGGAAACACTCCCTGAACTCTGTGAATGTCTCAGGACTGGAGCAGCAGCCGCGATCGCTCCGCCGAGCGCTCCCACAGCGCCGCGCGAGACCAGCAGCTCATGGTATGAGCTAAGGCTAACATGCTAAACCAGAGCTGCAGCAGAGCAGACAGCCGGCTTTGTGCGATCAGAGGTTCCTGGAGCTCGCCTCGATGTCGGACTGGAAGCAGAAGATATCGGGGGACACCCAGCTAACTTGGAATAACAAAGCCGACAGCCTTTTTGAAGCCGCAGCTAAACTGGACTGCCCGTAACTGCGCAGCGGACTCGGTGGGGCTACTCGGTGGGGCTACATGCTAACAGGTGTTGCTAATGGCGGCGCTGGCAGACGGCTTTTGGTAAGTTATTAAAACGTATTAAAACATTTTAATGACGAATTAGGTTTGTTGTGTTGAAGGACTTCGTTGAACTTCCTCCACGAGGTACTTTTTCGTCGCACGTTTTGCAGTTAGCAAACTTCGCATCACAGGCTCTGTGATCGGTAATTGAAGGCAAAAGCCGATCACATACGCTTTAATGATTATCGACCGATTATGATCGGTGACCGATCGATCGGCACATCCCTAATATATATATATATATATATATATATATATATATATATATATATATATATATATTAGGCATGTAACGGTTGTAGTTGGTGTACCGAACCGAAAAGGTACGGAGGTGGACCGAACCGAACGTGCTGTACCGAAACGGTTATTTTTTCACTCATTGAATGTTAATATGTGCGCCGCGGAACAAAATTTCCTGGGCGCGTTTCAGCACGGAGCTATTATCTCGCAGCACGCGCAGCATTAGCCGTTAGCTTCTCGCTGCGGTTTCCTGTTTGTTAACGTTATGGTTTTCTTGTTAAAAGACGAGCGCACAAAGCTGTGTGTGTGGACGTTTTTTCATGAAGACTGGATCTGCAGCAGCAACACGTCTAACGTGAACGCGCTGGAAACTACGTCATCAGAACGTGAACGAGCTGTTACAAAGTACGCTAACCACACAGCTGCATTTAAACAACTTCTACAAAGTGCGCTAACAACACAGCTGCATTTAAACAACTTCATCAGGTAATTTAGATGGGTCCAGATCAATAACACAAACTGTATGAGTTTTTAAAGCTCTGAATCTAAGTCTGAAAGTTTTTAATGCACAGTTGATCCTTGCTATGAGACATCCATCACGTCAACACTTAAGTCAAAAAGTTCAGCTCTTTATGAAAAAACTAAAACTGATGGTCAACAAGTCCTGGAGCTGATTTAAACCCTGCCCTGATGATGAGTGAGATATTCAACCGTTCAAGAGGTATTGTTATTTTATTATAATTATTATTTATAATTTATTATTATTTAAAATTATAATCTTATTAACTTATTTTTTTACCTCTGTGTTTTATTTCCAGTATTTCCAGTTACAGAGGTAGCTGCTCTCCTTCCACTTCAGGGAAATCCACCAGAGATCACCTGCTGCAGCTAAGAAGTGTGTGATGACTGAATTGAACTCTGGAACTGTTCCAGGACCAGTCCCACCAAGAAGAGGTTGTGAGTAATGAGGACAAATACAGCCACACTGGTGCTACTGGACAAAAACTTTATTAGTTAAGATTGTAAACAGTCTGTTGCTGCTTATTGTTCTGGTTCTGACTGTTATTGTATTCATTAAGATTTTTATTATTTTTAATATAATTTATTTATTGTAGAGTGCTGTTTATTTAAAATATCATCCAAATGGGTCACTTTTATTTATTACTACAATACAATACAAACATATTTTTGGCATATTTTCAAAATAAACATTTTGTAAGTCTTTACTTTTTTTGTACCGAAAATAAACCGAAAATAAACCGAACCGAGCCCTCCTTGTAATTGAACCGAACCGAAATGTGATTTTAGCGTACCGTTACACCCCTAATATATATATATATATATATATATATATATATATATATATATATATAATATAGAAATATATAAATAGCGGATTAGATTAGCTTCCCCTAATTTTCATAAGACATTTGTGCTTTTGAAATTGTGGACCTAAAAAAATTAATAAGCGTTTTAGAAATTGTGGAACTAATTTTTTAATTAGCGGTGCCCAGCTTTGGCAACAGGGAACATCAAATGAGACCAATCAAACTCTTTTTGTGGAACCTGCAACGAAGAAAAGATGTCGAGTATCTAACTTGAGTTTATGTTGATTCTGAAACTGGCCCTTAGTTTGAAAAAGGGTTTAATTTTGTCCTCTTTTGTAAGTGAGTTTGACACCCCTGCACTAGACTGAGGAACAGCTTCTACCCTGAGGCTGGTAGACTCATGAATATCTAACCAGAATAATTATTGTGAAAAATCACATCATGTTGCTGCTGATCTGTTTCATGTTGCTGCTGATCTGTTTCATGTTGCTGTGTTCATTCGTGCTCATCTGCTCACACAGACTCGTGTTCATGCTGCTGTTCGGTGTATTGTGTATTTTGTTTTTATTCTATTAGTGCTTAGTGGATTATTAGTGGATGTTTTTCTTAATTCATTTCTTAGATGTTATTACTGTTTTTCCTTTTACATTTTATTGTTGGATGTAACTGGGACCCTGTGTACATAATTTTGTTCCACCTCATGTACCACATGTGGTGCAAATGACAATAAAGAATATCTTTATCTGTAATTTTACATTTTTCTTTTTTACATTTACATTTTTAAAGTCCTTGTAATCCTTCCCATAGGCTCACCACCTGTGGGAGGGGCCAAAGGGGTCGGGTGCATTGTGGAATGGGTGGTGGCCGAGGGCGGGGACCCTGGCGGTCTGATCCTCGGCTACAGAAGCTGGCCATTGGGACATGGAATGTCACCTCTCTGGTGGGGAAGGAGCCTGAGCTAGTGTGTGAGGTTGAGAGGTTCCGGCTAGAAATAGTCGGACTCACCTCAACGCATGGCTCTGGCTCTGGAACCAGTTTCCTTGAGAGGGGTTGGACACTCTTCCACTCTGGAGTTGCCCCTGGTGAGAGGCGCCGAGCAGGAGTGGGCATACTTGTTGCCCCCCATCTCGGTGCCTGTACGTTGGGGTTCACCCCGGTGAACGAGAGGGTAGCCTCCCTTCGCCTACGTGTGGGGGGACGGGCTCTGACTGTTGTTTGTGCCTATGCGCCGAACGGCAGCGCAGATTACCCACCCTTTTTGGAGTCCTTGGAGGGGGTATTGGAGGGTGCGCCTCCTGGGGACTCCCTTGTTCTGCTGGGGGACTTCAACGCTCACGTGGGCAATGACAGTGAGACCTGGAGGGGTGTGGTTGGGAGGAACGGCCCCCCTGATCTGAACCCGAGTGGTGTTCTGTTGTTGGACTTCTGTGCTCGTCATGGATTGTCCATAACGAACACCATGTTCAGGCATAAGGGTGTCCATATGTGCTCTTGGCACCAGGACACCCTAGGTCGTAGTTCAATGATCGACTTTGTTGTCGTCTCATCTGATCTGCGGCCGCATGTCCTGGACACTCGGGTGAAGAGAGGGGCGGAGCTGTCAACTGACCACTACCTGGTGGTGAGTTGGCTCCGATGGTGGGGGAGGATGCCGGTCAGACCTGGCAGACCCAAACGTATTGTGAGGGTCTGCTGGGAACGTCTGGCAGAGTCTCCCGTAAGACGGAGCTTTAACTCCCACCTCCGGGAGAGCTTTGAACACGTTCCGAGGGAGGCGGGGGACATTGAGCCCGAGTGGGCCATGTTCCGCGCCTCTATTGTCGAGGCAGCTTATCAGAGTTGTGGCCGCAAGGTTGTTGGTGCCTGTCGTGGTGGCAACCCTCAAACCCGGTGGTGGACACCGGCGGTGAGGGATGCTGTCAAGCTGAAGAAGGAGTCCTATTGGGCCTTTTTGGCCTGTGGGACCCCGGAAGCAGCAGATAGGTACCGGCAGTCCAAGCGGCATGCGGCTCGGGTGGTTGCTGAGGCAAAAACTCGGGCGTGGGAGGAGTTCGGAGAGGCCATGGAGAATGACTTCCGTACGGCTTCGAGGCGATTCTGGTCCACCATCCGGCGTCTCAGGGGGGGAAAGCGGTACGCGACCAACACCATTTATGGTGGGGATGGCGTGCTGTTGACCTCAACTCGGGATGTTGTGAGTCGGTGGGCGGAATACTTCGAAGACCTCCTCAATCCTACTGGCACGTCTTCCACTGAGGAAGCGGAGCCTGGGGACTTTGGATCGGGCTCTCCAATCTCTGGTGCGGAGGTCGCCGAGGTGGTTAAAAAGCTCCGCGGTGGCAAGGCTCCGGGGGTGGATGAGATTCGTCCTGAGTTCCTTAGGGCTCTGGATGTTGTGGGGTTGTGTTGGCTTACGCGACTCTGCAATATCGCGTGGACATCGGGGGCAGTTCCCTTGGATTGGCAGACTGGGGTGGTGGTTCCCCTATTCAAAAAGGGGGACCGTAGGGTGTGTTCCAACTATAGAGGGATCACACTCTTAAGCCTCCCTGGTAAGGTCTATTCAGGGGTTCTGGAGAGGAGGGTCCGTCGGATAGTCGAACCTCGGATTCAGGAGGAGCAGTGTGGTTTTCGTCCTGGTCGTGGAACACTAGACCAGCTCTACACCCTCAACAGGGTCCTGGAGGGTGCGTGGGAGTTTGCCCAACCAGTTTACATGTGCTTTGTAGACTTGGAAAAGGCATTCGACCGCGTCCCTCGGGGGGTTCTGTGGCGGGTACTCCGGGAGTATGGGGTACCAGGCCCATTGATATGGGCTGTTAGGTCCCTGTACGACCGGTGTCAGAGCTTGGTCCGCATTGCCGGCAGTAAGTCAGGCTCGTTTCCGGTGAGAGTTGGACTCCGCCAAGGTTGCCCTTTGTCACCGATTCTGTTCATAACTTTTATGGACAGAATTTCTAGGCGCAGCCAAGGTGTTGAGAGGATCCGTTTTGGTGGCCTTAGAATCGCTTCTCTGTTTTTTGCAGATGATGTGGTCCTATTGGCTTCATCAGCTCGTGATCTACAGCTTTCACTGGAGCGGTTTGCAGCTGAATGCGATGCGGCCGGGATGAGGATCAGTTCCTCCAAATCCGAGGCCATGGTCTTGAGCCGGAAAAGGGTAGCGTGCCCTCTCCGGGTCGGGGAGGAGGTCCTGCCCCAAGTGGAGGAGTTTAAGTATCTCGGGATCTTGTTCACGAATGAGGGAAAACTGGAGCGTGAGATCGATAGGCGGATAGGTGCAGCGTCCGCAGTGAAGCGGGCGCTGTACCGGTCTGTCGTGGTGAAGAGAGAGCTGAGTCAAAAGGCAAAGCTCTCAATTTACCGATCGATCTACGTTCCCACCCTCATCTATGGTCATGAGCTTTGGGTTATGACCGAAAGAACAAGATCTCGGATACAAGCGGCTGAAATGAGTTTTCTCCGCAGGGTGGCTGGACTCTCCCTTAGAGATAGGGTGAGAAGCTCAGTCATCCGGGAGGGACTCGGAGTAGAGCCGCTGCTTCTCCACATCGAGAGGAGCCAGTTGAGGTGGCTCGGGCATCTGGTTAGGATGCCTCCTGGACGCCTCCCTGGTGAGGTGTTCCGGGCATGTCCCACCGGGAGGAGACCCAGAGGAAGACCCAGGATACGCTGGAGGGACTATGTTTCTCGGCTGGCCTGGGAACGCCTTGGGATTCCCCCAGAGGAGCTGCTCCAAGTGGCTGGGGAGAGGGAAGTCTGGGCCTCCCTACTTAGGCTGCTACCCCCGCGACCCGACCCCGGATAAGCGGAAGAAAATGGATGGATGGATGGATGGATATATATATATATATATATATATATATATATATATATATATATATATAATATATATATATATATATATATATATATATATATATATATATATATACAATACCGTATTTTCCGGTGTATAGGTCGCACCTTTTTATGTTTTTTTCAAGGCCTGCGACCTATACTCAGGTGCGACCTATATATGGCTTGTTATCACTTTCGGTGAAACAAATTTTTAAATCCAGCTCATTTCACAATTACGTTCATTTATTAAGGAAAAGTTCAGCTCAGACATATATTTGCTATAATTTTTATCAAACAAATAATTGTTTTTAAGTGTTAATCTTCTTAAAAGCCTTGCTGTGTGCTCCTGTGGCAGACATTTGCAGCAGAGCTAAACGTAGGTGCGACCTATACACCAGTGCGACCTATCTAGGGATTTTTCCAATCTATTGGTGATAATTGGACAATGCGACCTATACACAGGTGCGACCTATACACCAGAAAATACTGTATATATATATATATATATATATATATATATATATATATATATATATATATATATATATATATATATATATATATATATACATATATATATATATATATATATA
>JBBPBX010057631.1:0-11947 GCA_038048925.1 Garcialebias charrua
AACCCCTTTTTTTTCCCAATAAAAGACAAACTTAAAATAAGTTCAACCAAGTGAGGATCGAACCCGAGTCGAAATAAAGTTTGGAGTGGCAACCTGACGCGCTTCCAATTAACCACAGAGGTGTGTTGCTCTTTTCAGGTCCACTTTTCCTTCAAACGAACCGCCCCTCATAAAATCCTGGCTACACCCATGAAGTGTAAGATAAAATTACAGTACAGTATTTTGGAAATACGGTAAAATGCGCAGAAGATGAAAGCAGCCGACCAGCGAAGTTTGCTGCAAAGATTTCTCATCTCCTGCTGTATCACAAAGGATTCATGAGCAGACAGCTCAGTGGAAGTTGAGGGGTTTAGTTTTATTTTTAATAATCTGGAAGCAACGTACGTTATTCCTTCATGTAGATAAAGGTCCACACAGCTCCAGCATGAAACAAGAATAACGTGGGAGAAGCTTCGATGCAGCTCAAAAGTAACTTGTTTTCTCGTATTTTACTAAAACTTATAGACAAGTTATACAACAATAATAGTAATTTGTCTTAACAGGTTGAAGAGGCCAGATGAGACACATCTCCTGGAGCTAGTTCTTAAAGGAAGAAGTGGGTAAAGATGATGGATTGATGAATTATTTGTTCCTAGATTTTTCTTTTATTGTTTTAGAGAAATCCAGGCAACTACTAAGCTAACATACTACTGGTAATTAAGTTACAGAATTTAATGCATTCCTGTATTATTTGTTCCTATTTTTGGTATAAATGTCAAATGGTGCAAAAAAATTTGATACAGTACAGAACCTAAAATTATTGTTTTAAATAAATGTTCGATTTGTTTACATTGTTGTTCAATATTCTCAGTTTAAAATTATTGTTTTAAATAAATGTTCTATTTGTTTACATTGTTGTTTAATATTCTCAGTTTAAAATTATTGTTTTAAATAAATGTTCCATTTGTTTACATTGTTGTTTATTCTTTTCAGCTTGTCAGTTACAAAACTGAAACTAAATTTATGTCCATTTTAATAGAAAAATCGTTAATCAAAAATCGTTTCTGAATCGAAAAATCGATTTTGGAACGAATCGTGACACCAAAAATCGGAATCGAATCGATTCTCCAGACACTGAGAGATTCACACGCTTAATAATAATAATAATAATAATGTCTTTTCCTGTCATCTGCGTATGTTTCCCATACACAGACGAAATTCGTCTCTGCATTTAACCCAACCACCTACCAGGTGGTGCAGTGAGCAGCCCGAAAGCGCCCGGGGAGCTGGAGAAATAGGTGTGCACTCATAGACACCCCAAGGTGGGTAGTGGCTGGGGCGCGAACCCGCGTCCTTCGGGTCCCAAGTCAAAAGCCCTGCCACTAGACCATCTTGGCTCTAATCCAGATGACCTGACTGAACATTGTTGGATTTATGCCTGGATTATTTAGCATGAACTTCGATATCAGATTGCAAAGGTGGGAGCCAGACCGCTAGGGAGCGCTAATGCGTTAATCCGCTTATAGCGTACCTAAACAATTTATCAGCGTTACAGCGGTTTGACTAACTTATAGCACTTTGAGATTTTTATTAATGAAAAGTGCATTATAAATTTAATTCATTATTATTATTATTACAACTTTTATAATTCATAAGCGGATTTGCGCTATTTTTATTTAAAATGCAGTACCGTTAATAACTAATTATCTATCAGTAAAAACGAAAAAACTTATTTACAGGCCCGGACGACTGCTAACAGACCATATCCTGTCAGCGCCGGATGTGGTCCGTGACAAAAAAGCGTCCCCTCAGTCTCTTTGCTAGAGCGAGCGCTCTCAGTTAGCAGCCAGTGTGTTACTCTGCAGCCTTATTGCTTGTTTTCGAAGAGTCAGACGAAGAGTTTTTAACATGGAGGGTGAACTTATGGATGTTTCTCAGCGGCCTACGCGACGCGTCTGGATTTTAAAAAGTATTTCGCCAATTGCCCTCTTCAAAATGGCGGCCGCGACGGCCACAGAAGATAAGGACTTTCCATGAAAACACGGTAAAAACAATTATTTCTTTGCTGAGAAAAATATATTTCTTAGCTGACTTTATAGCACAAGGTTTTTCTGAGCTTAACCGGTTCAAATGGTCAAATCTGCTGGATTTAAAAAAGTATTTCGCATTTGCCCTCTTCAAAATGGCGGTTAGCGTGTTAGCATTAGCGTCCGCTAGCATTGCTAATACATAAGTGCTTTTGAAATTGCGGACCTAAATAAATCAATAAGTGCTTTAGAAATAGCAGAACTATTTTTTGGATTAGCGTTGCCCAGCACTGTCAGATTGTAAAGCTAACAGTTTTTCTGCACCATTAAAGACCAAAGTGGATTGGTGACATCTTAAATCAACTCATATTGTAAAAGAAAACCACATTTTTTTCAGCTGAGGAAAAGGGTGCACTGTTCTCTCTGGGTTGGGCCTCTGCGCCAGTCCGTTGTGGTGAAGAAGGAGATGTCCTGCAAGGTGAAGCTCTCAGTTTACTGGTCAATTTATGTTCCTACCTTCACATAGTGTCAAACTCTGGGTAATGACAGAAAGAACAAGAATGTCCTAAATTAATTTTGTCAACATGGTACCTGGACTCTCCCTTAGTGAGATGTTCCAGGTTGGAGTCGACCCGCTGCTGCTCCTCATCATCATCAAAAGGAGCCGGTTGAGGCCTTCAAGTATTTCTTAAGGATGATCCCTGGATGCCTCGCTAGGGAGATTTTTCATTCATGTCCAAACCGGAGAAGACCCGGTTGGCTGTGGAGAGAAACGTCTGGTCCCCCCCTGCTCAAACTGCTGGCCCCGAAACTCGAGTCCAGAGTAAGCAGACGATTCCAGATGGATGATTTTATCTTCTTCTTCTGCCTGCTTCCTTCTTCAGGGGTCGCCACAGTGAACTAACTCGCACAAAGACATGGCAATTATTTTTTTTACATCGGATGCCCTTCCTGACACAACCACAGACCACCCAGAGTGGGGAAATGAGGGTGGAGGCAGGTGTGGGTATTTCACCTTTTCCCACCCACATTTTTTTTGTTGTCGTTCCGGGGAGTTGAACTAGCGGCCTTCCGATCACAGGCCCACCTTCTCTAACCTCTGCACCATCACTCCCCCCAGAAGATAACAGATGGATGATAATTATTTTAAAAAGTCATAGCACCTCATGTGGACGCCATCTTGTAAACCTTTACATAAACAACTATTTCACATTTCAGACAGACTTCATTATTTCCTGCAGGGAAATGGAACATGCAACTTCTTCTTCTTCTTTCGGGTTTTCCGTCTTAAGTGGTCGCCACAGTGAGTCATCCTCGTACATCTCACTGTCCTCTGCATCATCTGTCCTCACTCCAACTACCTTCATGTCCTCTCTAACTGCATCCATATATCTTCCTCTATGTCCTTCTCCTGGCAGCAGAATTTCTAACATCCTTCTACCAATATACCCACTGTCCCTCCTCTGGACATGTCCAAACCATCTCAGTCTGGCCTCTCTAACTTTATCTCCCAGTTGTTCAACATGTGCTGTACCTCTGATGATCTCATTCCTGATCTTATCCATCCTTGTCACTCCTAAGGAGAACCTCAGCATCTTCATTTCTGCCACTTCCAGTTCTGTCTCCTGTCTTTTTGTCCCATGTCTGACTCCAGACCATACAACATAACTGGCCTCACCACTGTCTTGTAAACTTTGCCGACACCCTTTTGTCACAAATCACTCTTGAAACTTTTCTCCATCCACTCCATCCTGCCTGCCATCTTTACTGCACTCCCCGTTTTCCTGGACAGTGGACCACAAATACTTGAAGTCCTGCACCTTTCTGACCTCTGGACTCCAAGTACTTGGGGTCCACTGTGGGACCAAATCATTGCATATGTACAATAAACGTTACTGATCCAAACAGACTGCGTGGTTTAAAGAGCTACAGGTAAGACGTTCAATGTGAAGGTGAAGTTCTTGGGTGTCATCATTGATGATAAATTGTCTTGGAAACAGCATTTAAGTAAAATATCCAAGTCCATTGCTATATTTTACAGAGTCAGAGATTTTTTGAATAATAAGGCATTATTTTTGTTGTATAACACATTCATTGTACCACATTTAATTTATTGTGTTAGCGTTTGGGGAAAGGCGTGTAAATCGATTACAATGCCTATTTTTATTTTACAGAAAAGAGTTGTTAGACTTATTACAAGAAAGCAGTACAATCATCCATCAAATGTATTATTTTGTCAAACTAAACTGTTGAAGTTCTACGATTTAGTTGATTATAATATTTTGTTAGTTATGTATAGAGCACAGAATGATACACTGCCTTCAAATATTCAGAGGTATTTTGTAAAAAGAACGAGTTGTTACTATCTAAAGGGGAAAGATATATTTGTCAAGCCACAAATTAGAACAAGTTTGAGGGGAAGATCGGCCATGGTTCGGGGAGTTGGGTTGTGGAACGATTTGGAGAATTCATTAAACCTTTATTTAGTCAGGTAAATCTCATTGAGCCTCGTAGTCTCATTTACAAAAGCGACCTGCTATACTAAAGAATGATGAACAGCAATGATACAATTACCTTAAACAATAGAAAAACTAACAAAACTAGCAAAACATTATAAGATAGATGTATAAAATCAAGAACAAGAACATGTCTGCATTGGTTTTTGCCAGGATTCCAACAGAGTCTTAAAACCATTTAGAGAGGGCAAGGCCGAGAGCTTCAGATCTTTTTGTAAGATATTCCATGAAGCAGGAGCAGAATAGGAAAAGGCCCTTTTTCCAAGTTCAGTCCTCACTGACGGAACACTGCAGGTGATCATGTCCTGAGAGCGCACGCTGTAGCTGCACTCACGCAGAGTCATGAATGTTGTTAATAATAATAATAATAATGAATTCAATTTATAACGCACTTTTCATTAATGAAAATCTCAAAGTGCTACAAAGTGCAACAGAATTAAATGTCAATAAAACAAGCAATAAAACAAGTAAAATCAATAACGGTATCAACTGTTAAATGTGAATGATGTTAAAGAGGCCAAATCAATGGTAATATTTAAAAGAATGATTAAGTTTAAATTGTTAAAATCCTATATCTGAATGAGTTTAAGTTAGAAATTGTATGTTGTATTGGAGGTAAAAGAATTGTTCAATTGTTTTGGAAATTAAAGAAATTGGTTGAATTGTTTATTAGAAAGATAAGGGGCAGATAAAATAAGATTTTTTCTTCATCTGCCACCTTTCATTTTATACATGTGTTTTTTTTCTTCTTTTTAGGTGTTTATTGTTGTGTATTTTATTATTATTATTACTGTATAATGTTAATTTTACCACAAAACCCCTCTTCTAAAGATCCCAAGCTCCTAATGAAGTGATGTGTTTGGGTCAGGGTGTTGCACAAACTAAACGTGTGGTCATTTTTAAAAGGACAGAGCAAAACCACAAGAGAACCGGTTCAACCCATTGTGTTTTCATGAAGCCCGAATGAGTCAGAGTTTGAAGTGTGTTGTTTTTGCAGCGAGTCGTTCAAAACGAACACTTAAGGAGCTCATATGGAGTCATCGGAGCTGCACAAATCTTTCGACCAACAGTTTGATCCGAACATTCAACGTATTAAATGGGGAGGTTTGCTTGTTCAGATTTACACGTCCCGGCCTCGTGTGGGTTTTTTAAATAATCAAGGCTTTGATTAATTATGATACGAACAGACGTAATTAGCTCCCAGTGGAGACATCATCCGATGAAATCACCAGGACATCGCAACAAAACAATGTAAAGTCCAAAACAAACTTTTTGGAATTTTTTTTTTTGTCCAAATGAAAACATAACTCCAAAAGACATGACAGTGAAATTCACCGTACGGTTTGTTTCTGTTCCTCGCCAGCACTAAAAGTCTGACGGCAGCCCGGTGGGACGAGGCAGAAGACAAAGTCTACGTGGAGCCCGGGAGCGCAGCGCAAACCCAAGCGTCGTAAATTTTATTTTATTGTGCCGTGTCTGCGCGTGTTTGCGTAAGAGCGAGTAGACGGGCGTTTTAGTGCCTCGTGACACTGAGAAAAAAAAATCCCCACAGGCGTAAAAAAAGTGGCCTCCTGTGAGTTCTTCATCATGCAGTTTATTAGAAAAATGTCTATATTTAGGGTTGAGAATACAGAGAGAGGGCGAGTCCGTTTCCCGGACGGTAAATTTCAACTTGTGTATGTTTTTGTTAAAAACAACCACGAGAAGGTGATCAACTGGAGCTGGAACAGCATGTTCAAAATCCATCCAAACCTTGTCTGTTAGCAAAATATATCATAAACCGCTGGAAGGACATAAGTGAAAATCTTGGACTCTAATCACTGATTTAACGTCTACAACTGATAAGTGTTTGGAGCCAATTCGATTCAAGATGGCCACCGCAGCTAATGGATATTTTAAAACATAAAAATGGTTGTAACTCGGGCAATTTAACAGATATTGAGCTGAAAATTGGAAGCGTAGTAGCTGAGTCTTTCCCAACAAATATTTTGAGCAATATACTGTACAGGTAATCCTCGACTTACGACGGAGATCCGTTCCTACGCTGCGTTGTAAATCAAATTTCGACGTAAGTCGGAACATTACTTCACCTTATACGTACAGTACTGTATTTTACCAAGCACATAGCCTATCCTAACACAGTACCCTACATAATTATCAAAACACACATACATTAGGGAGCCATAATGAAGGGAAAAAAAGAGTTAATTTCCTACTGGTATGCTGGTGAAGCCGTTCCTGCGTCCCTCATCCGTATTCTCCATTGTGTTTACGTCGTAAAACTGCAGTGCAGCTTTATTTATTCCATTCTTGACGAAGTATTTCATATTTTGGAAAAGTGAAAAGGCTCACTTGTTCACTGATGATATTAGAACACCCAAATGCGACACAACGTAACGGCATTTTTCAAGTTATACAAAAAAAATAGGTGATCTGGCAGAGAATGAATATGCGTTATCATTGCAGCCGCGAACTGGGCTTATCCTTCCTACGTCACAGATGTTGCATTCGCGTGTAATGGGATTTCACGTGAATAAACAAGGCACGAAGTTTAAAATCACTTTAAAATCAAAATTAAATTGATTCATCATTTTGCTTGTACAAATGAACATAGTTGAATGATGCAACATATATATGTTGAGCAATATGCATAGTTCAAACATCATGTCAGTGGACCTTTAAGTGTGTTTTTTTTTTTAATTAAGCAAAAATGTTGCCAGAAGTTGGCCACATATAAGCAAAATCTGTGACTGGAAGTCAGCAACCATGAGAGTTAGTTTACTGAAACAGTCCCGGTGACTAAAAATTGTTCAAACGGTAAAGGTACGGGTCTAGCATAGTGGGTCCCAAACTTTTACTGATGGGCTCCCCTTTGATTTATAAGAAAATCACCACCCCACCCCCAATCCTCGCCTTGCCCGTCACTGTGTTGCCAGACTGGGTGGTTTTTAATCTGATTTTGCAGGTAAAAACTGCTTTGGGCAAGTGGGGATAATTTGGATGGATTTGGAGTCAGATCTGTGGTTTTTGAGTTAATCTATTAAACACATTTCAAACAATCATTCATCATTATTGGGTCATAGCAAAGCTCCCCTGCTTCTCCATCACTGATTGGCTATTGTCATCTGCCAGAGCGTTCACAACAGAGAACTGATGAGGCGGCACAATTAATTATGCTAGTTTTAGTAGACGCCTTGTTCAGTGGGCCGACCTGTTGCAGCGGTACGTACGTTCGCCATATTGAATGTGGCGGATCTGCCAGTCAACTAATACAAGGAAATGGGCTTCATAAGCACCGTTCTACAAAGTGTTTGTTAATGCCCGTCAATCACACAAACTAATATATTTGGAAATCAAACAGGCACCAAAGATATTTACAACTTTTAATGTGATTATTAAAAATGTTTACTCCTTCAATGTTTAGTTTATAGGTAAGTACTAAACCAACATTTGTATTCTTTTGAGTGTTTACAACTACTATTGTGTGTAACACTATTACGGTGTTAATATAGAAATATTCATATCTAACATGTAATCTGTGTCTCCAGATCCTGAAATGTAGATGTGACGTAAATTTTCTGTACAAAAAGCAATAACGTTCATATTAACTGATTTTGATTACCGTAATCACAGCGAAACAGTAAATATAGCAATACAGTGGGGCAGATTTTTCTGTAATGTGGCGATTTTTACGTTTTTTGGGCTGGAAAACCTCGACTCTATCTGGCAACACTGGAAAATTGCATTAGTTAGAAAATTAGAAAGAGTTATTCATCTTGTTCTGTTACTGGAAGATTATTATTGTTTGAACTGATTGTTTGAAAAAAGGGGCAGATGTAATAAGATTTTTTTTCTTCTTTCTGCTACCTTTCATTTTTTTAATATTTTGTACGTTATCATTTATAGGATTGTTTTGTATTGTGTTTTTTGTAAAAAATAAATAAATAAAAAAATGAACACATTTAATAAACATAAATATAAACATAAACAAACACTCTCCAACCAGATACACACATTTTGTTTTCAAACTCCATTGCAGTTTATTTCACATCTCAATTTTTTTTTTTTTATTCAATTGAACTAATTAAAAAAATGTTGTTGTTTTTTTTGTTTTTTTTACTGGGACAATATTCAATATTGCTCCACATTGCTATAAATAAATATTTTAATTCTCACTTTTTTTTTCAGTGACAGCTTGTTTTCAATGTCCAGCTTTGATCTGTTATCCGTTTTGATTTGTCTTTATTTTGTTAAGATACAAAATAAAAACAAATCTGTATATCCCCCCCTCACCCCCTCAAAAAAAAGGGTGCAATGTAGTAGTGAGAAATTAAAGCTAGCATTAGCTTACATTCAAATATTTCGGCTCAGATAACGTTCTGTGGTCAATGAAACATTCTTATTCCCATACAAGTACATATATTCATACATATAAACGTGAATCAAGCAAGGAAAATGTATTAAATCAGGACCCAGGGCATTGTGCATCTTACCTTCCCAAAGCAGCATCTGGCCCGACCCTGAACGTGTCTCTCACCTTTAGCTATCCACAATATTCCTACGCCCCATGACGCTTTGCGCGAAATGTGCGCACAACTTCCGGTTGACCGGAAACACGTTTGTTTACATGCGAGTAATACAGTTGAAGACAGTCCAAACTTTGTTGTTTTAGTTCATTAAAAATGTGGGAACACCACTCGTTTTGTTAAAAGAGGAGGGACAAATAAAAAGAAATAACAGATGTGACCTGATCGCGCTGACATAATTTAAAAATACATAAATAGCGAACGCGTTTGCTCCGGCCTCTCGGCTAAGGTTTGTTAGCTGCTATCCCGGCTAAAAATACCGGTCGCATCTGAGATCTATCGTTTTAAGACAGTAAATCTTCCAAAACTCTCATTAATATCCCTCCCCGAATAAAAAGAAATAACAGATGTGACCTGATCGCGCTGACATAATTTAAAAATACATAAATAGCGAACGCGTTTGCTCCGGCCTCTCGGCTAAGGTTTGTTAGCTGCTATCCCGGCTAAAAATACCTGTCGCGTCTGAGATCTATCGTTTTAAGACAGTAAATCTTCCAAAACTCTCATTAATAAACCCTCCCCGAATAAAAAGATGTGACCTGATCGCGCTGACATAATTTAAAAATACATAAATGGCGAACGCGTTTGCTCCGGCCTCTCGGCTAAGGTTTATTAGCAGCTATCTCGGCTAAAAGTACCGGTCGCGCCTGACATATATCATTTTAAGACAGTAAATCATCCAAAACTCTCATTAATAAACCCTCCCTGAATAAAAAGAAATTACAGATGTTACCTGATCGCGCAGACACAGCCATAGAGAAGGATGCAGGAACACTCTTTCTTTGTTTTGGGTCCGTGTTGAAAACACTGTTGTTTTAGCCAAAGATTTAGCTTGGTCCGGTTGTTGGTGCAGCCGCGAACAGCACAGCAGGTACCTGAACCCCGGTAGGACATTTCAGTAAACGTTCCGTTTAAACAAAAGCTGTGTTTGCTCCGATAAAATGAATGAAAATAACTTTCAAAAACACCCGCGATCCATACTCCGCCTATGGAATACAGGCACTTCCGGGGTCAAACGGAAGTAAGTCCCATAATCGCAAATACAGTGCCACCTTCAGGAATATTGTGGATAACCCGGGTGAGCTGCGTTCAAGTGCAGTAGGACATAATGTTCTGCTCCAACAAGAAGCTACTGATACAAAAAAATATTGATTTGCTCAACAAATCATGACCGGTTTGGTGAAATTCGAAGCATTACTTAGAGCAAGGGTGCCCAATACGTGGATCACAATCTACAGGTCGATTGCAAAGGTAGTTTGGGTAGATAGGCATCAAAAGAAATTTGTTACTTGATTTTTCTACAGGGCAGCCAGTCTGAGGCCCCGTTTACACGACGTGAAACGTTTCGGCCGTACATTTACACGACAACAGCCCTCGTTCTCTCTGAAAGCTCCAGGTCTCTCACGGTGGAGATTTTCAGGGAAGGAGCAAAACTAATAAAATCCAGTTACAAAGAGGTGTGTATTCACCAGTTTGGGCTTAATTGTCATGCAGATGCTGCATGTGCAACAATGGTTGCCAGATAAATATAAAATGTCTTATTCACCCCGTCCTTTTCTGTGCACATGTTCAACACACGCCTCATCTTAGAATATCTTTACCCAGCACATATGTCAGGTTAAAACACTATAATTTTAAAGTAGTACTATAGTTCATGATTTCTTATCTGGCAACCTGGCTGAAATAGAAACTACAGCGTTTTCCGTGTAAACGCGCAGGTTTTTTTTTTTTTTTACAACCCCAATTATTTTATTTTTGTTTTGTTTATTACATTGAAAAAAAATAACACTAATGTTTCCAGAGGTTGTTCTCATGTAAACGGAGTCTTATAGCAGGTAGATCACTTTAACTTTGACACTAGCAGTGTTCAAGAATACTTTTTTTTTGTCCATTCAGTCATACGTCTTACCCCCCCACCCCACATCTGCAACACCCCACACTTTGGGACTGGTCTAGCAGAAGGTTTGCAAAATCCTCACGTGCCTGAATGCCAAGCTGCGTCTTTATGGCACTTCGGCAAATTAGTCTTTGTTTATATTGAGTGCGTACCTGCATTTCACAACAACATACCAATATGTGTGGAAAACTACAGGAGTTAGCTGCATTTTTCTTAAAATAGTTCATGAAAACCTTTTGATGCACAGAGGAATTTTAAGCATGTTTATCCTTCCTTAAAAGCTGCATCAAATGTAGTTTTTATCATTTTAGGTCATTTCTCCAACTCTTTCTCTTCTTTTATCAGCTTTTATTTTTAAATCAGCACCCCCTCGTTCCAAACATGGTTCCCTTCCCTGTCTGTTTTTGTTAAGTATGGTCTGTTTTTGTCAATCTTTCCATTTTACCAACTCTTATTAACAGTCGTCACACACACACCGTGTGTCTTTTCTCTTACTGTGAGTCCTCGGCCTCTTTCAGCCTCCATGCAGATTTATTTTTCCACTGCCGACATGAAATAGTCGTACAGGTGTGCACCATTGCGAATCAATCCTGACCTTTGTAGTGAGTAATATAATCTTTGTGATGCTTTTATGGGTTTTTAATGTGTTCTTGTAGTTATTGCTGCCTGGGGAAGAATAATGTTGATTGAATTGTAATGTCTGAAATTGAATATCCTCTTTGTTTGTCTTCTCATCTTCTTTCTCTGCTTTCCAAAGAGTCTCTGGAGTCTGCCTCCTCTCCGTTCTTTCTCCGCTCTCTTTCAGTGTTGTCATTCATCTCGCTCTAGAGTTGAGCCTTGGAATAAATTATTGGAGGTAAAAAATGAAATCAAATAAATGAAAAGGCCCAACATTCTTTGAAGGTGTGCCTACAGACCACAACTTTTCATATCAGAGTTTGA